>JAOUQZ010000047.1:21035792-21049771 GCA_028564935.1 Neosilurus hyrtlii | reverse complement strand
TTTATATATATATATATATATATATATATATATATATATATATATATATATATATATATATATATATTCAGAGAGAGAGGTTGTTAAGGCCAATTTTGGTGACTTATAGATTCAATGTGGGTAAATTATATATCTTTTTTAGATTAGGGTCTGACCTACTCAAAATGATAAAAAAATTTTGCATGAGCCTTGTTATATGAAGAAAAAAGTAGGTTAAGGTCACTTACCCATGGTTAAATAAAATTTCAAACTAATGATTGAGATGGCAAAGATACAATTGATTAGTACAATCCAATTCACTGAAAATACTTTACACATGACACCTAATAAATGATAACAAAATACAGTGAATATATTTCCAAAAATAACCTGATTTATTCACAAGGGGGATAATCTAATAAAGTTATGCTTTAAAAAGTAATGTAAAATAAATATATAACTGAAATGTTTCCAATTCCAAGTTCCAAGTTTCCTCCCGTTCTCATTAGGTCTGTGACTCTGCACGTGTGGGAGGGCACATTGACTTACACAAACATAGTTCTCCTCGGAGGTTGACGCAGACAGACTTATAGTTTTATTCACCTATATCTTCACTCGAGCTTTGCTGAGTGAACTGAGTCAATTCAACACGATACATATTTTCACATTACTTAAAAAATTGCGCACTCACATTGGCAACAGCACTATTATTATTTATTTACTTTCTTTCTGAAAAAACACCCCAATGTCTGCCAGCTAGTCCTGCTTTTTCCACTTTTTAGCTGCTAATGGTGCGTATTTTTAAAGATCTTGCTGTCACAGCTTCAGGAATAGTGTAGCAAAGAAACAAATAAATATAACCCCAAAAAAATCTGATTTTTCACATAAGTCCTAAAGGTAATTTTAGAGAACCTGACTAAACAAACAACACAAAATATTATACTTTATAATACTTGATAATTTATTTATTCATTATTACATAACTGTGAGTGGCAGAAGTATATAAACGTTTGCTCTCAGACCCACTTGTGTAGCAACTGCAGCTAACTTTGAAGGATCTCTGTTCTTTAAGTGAAACAGGGTGCCCACTCAACGCCTGAATGCCATCCCATTGATTAAAAACACTCAACTCTAATTTCACCTTCAGATGAACTGCTAAGCCTAGATGTTCACTCACTTTTGCTACTTACAAATATATTATACTGTACCATTTCCTAAATGAGCAAGCATACAATGTTTTTCTCATTTATTTATTTGGGTTCTTTTTTCAGTTGTAGCTGTTGTTTTAGGTTCTATTTTTACAGAAATATAGAAAAATCTGAGGGATTGACAAACTTTCAAAGAACACTTTATGTGCTATATTTATTTACATGAAGCAGATTTAATAAATGCAAAGCACAGATTGGCCTATAACACACTGGTCTCACAACTGTGAGGATCGGCATAATTTGATAACGGATGTTTGTAGAGGACATCATATCAGTATTCACAATCAGTTGATTGCTGAAGATTTTTATTTGTCTTAATTTAAATTTCTTAATTTACTTATGTATTACAGAACATTTCTCAAACTTTAACAATTTAATACTTTAATTCTTAGAAAGCACACATATGAGAGGTCTGGAAATCTAATGTGCAATAATATTTATTATTAATAAATTAAATATTGTTTTACACACACACACACACACACACACACACACACACACACACACACACACACACACACATATATATATATATATATATATATATATATATATATTCATCTTTCATTTTCATCATCATCATTCATCTTCTGAACCACTTCTGAACTGACTCTGGGCGAGGGCAGAGTACACCCTGGACAGCTTGCCAGGCCATTTCAGGGCAGAAACATGCTGATGGCAATGCAGCCTACTCTTCTTTTACACACCTCTCACCACAGACAGTGGGAGACATGGCTGGCCTTTGATAACCTGGTTAGCTGCACTGGGGGGACAGCAGTGACAACCCGGTGACTGTGGGGCTTGAACCCCCAACCTTGGGATCAGTAATCCAGCACCCTACTTAACCCTATTTAATCTATTTATTTAATCTATTTTTTTATTCGATGTCCCAACATTATTTAACAACAGTCAGGTCATTTAAGTGTACAATAATAACTGTTATTATACAAATGATTTCAGGAACTTAAGGGGAAAATCTTGTTGAAAGGAAAGAAAATTAAAGAACTTGAGGAGTGTTCAGATGCTGACCATCAAGGAGGCAGTGATGTGAGTGATGACGATAAGGCTATGGACAAGGACAGTCAGGCCACAGAGAGCAGGGTATGTAAATCTGCACATCACACTTTTTTTGGATATTATACTGAATCTTGTACAGGAAGAGTAAAAAAGTAAAGGCTCTGTATTTTCCCAAACTCTGCACACATCTGGCTGCATGTTAATACTGTTTAAATATTACACAATTAAGCATTATATGATATAGAGGGAGACATTGATGAGGCACTGAACCACCGCTGCACTGTCCAATGTGGAAATGTTGTGTGTTGTTGATCAGAAATCGAAGGAAAATCTATCCCAGGAGCTTTCAGACCTTATCCTATACTGCAAGAATGTTCCTTTTAACAGCTTTGAGCACTCGCGCACTCACAACAAGCCTTATGAGATGTCCTCCTTCTCTGAGTCCAAGGCCCGCAAACTAATTAAAGAAGCTGGTAGGCCCATATATATATATATATATGCTTACACACACCCACACACACAAGGTGTACCTACAATACAATTTAATTACATAATAAACATAATACGTAATAGAATTTGTGTAGAAACAAGAATAAACAAGGAGTTGCAAAAGTCCAGGATAAACTTTTTTTTTATTTATTTCAGCAGTATAATGGAACCATATGATCACTTTTGTCTCTTGCACCAGGAGCTGACTTCATTCAGCATAACAGAAGGCATCTAAGCAGAATATATCCTAGTGGCCTGAGGACAGACTCTTCAAATTATTGCCCCCATGACATGTGGAATGTGGGATGCCAAATAGGTATGGCCTCTTTCTCAAATCAGCAAATATTTAATTATTGTGAACAATAACACATACAATTAATAACTAAAACATGTGTATTGTTCTAGAAAAAATAACCAGTGATGTGATGAAGTGTTTAATATGAGAACTGTGTTCTGCTTTAAACTGTGATGTGTCTATTCCTCAGTGGCCTTGAATGTTCAGACAGCAGGACTGGAGATGGACCTTAATGATGGGCTCTTCCTTCAGAATAACCGATGTGGATACGTTTTGAAACCTGAGATCTTGCTCAGTAGCAAACAATGTTTCAACCCAGAGAGGCCCACTGAACGGAAGGATTACTGTCCTCTATTCTTCTCTATTCAGGCACTGAAACCCCAATCAATAATTTGCAAGTGTTAATTTGTTAAACCAAGCTTAACTTGAAAATGGTATGAAATTTGGAATTGTTATGTAATGTTAATATGTGGACATGTCCATGCATTTATCCAAAGCTATGTATTGTTTTTAGATAATAAGTGGCCAACAGCTCCCTAAAATAAGCAAAAAAGAAGGTTCCATTGTAGACCCTTTGGTAAGGGTGGAGATCTATGGTGTGCCTCTCGATCAAACCCAGCAGGAGACCAAACACATTGAGAACAATGGTAAAGGAAAAAATGTGATTTCATACTATCTAAAGAACATTCAATTCACTGCATAAGGGAAGTTTGGTGTGTTTTGTTATTGTTTAGAGATAATACTTTGTAATTTCTGAACAATAGATTTGACTCTGAGATTGTTTTAGCATCGATCCCCTATTGTGTCTCTTGTTTGCACAGGATTCAACCCATGCTGGAATGAAACATTAAAGTTTGAGGTCCATACACCTGAGCTAGCACTAGTACGCTTTGTTGTGGAGGACTATGACAAGACATCCAGGAATGATTTTATTGGGCAATACACACTGCCTTTCTCCGGCATTCAACCTGGTAAGACATTCTTTTTAGAAAATCTCACTCAGAATAATAAGAGGCTAAATGTTCTACAAATGGTTAAAACATGAAATTAAACATATTCAGGAAATTAAGTGATTTTATTTGTGTTTTTTTTCCCAGGATATCGGCATATACAACTTTTATCAAAAGATGGCACTAGCATTTGCCCATCATCTTTATTTGTGTATATTAAAATAGAAAAGGCATCTTAGACTGTCTTTCAGGGACATAAAAGTATAACAAAAGAAGCAACCTGGACATGCATGGGAAATACCTCCATACACTAAAAGGCTGACATTACTGAAGAATGGGTGCTATTGCATGTTCATACATGACACTTTATAAATCATTCACCATTTGTACAAAATCCTAGTATTCTAGCAGTCAAGCTTTACTGAACTCATCTTGAGGTAAAATATGCAGCATATTTATATACACTGATTCCAGTTATATTGTGGGAAGCATTTTGCTTTTTTTTTTCAGTGGCCCAGTTTGTAGCCAATACATACTTCATTACTGAAGTGAACTTTTGTACCTGATGGCTGTGGTGTCATTGACGACGACTCTGCCTTCATCCACAGGACCAGAGGGCTTAATGAATGGTGTACAGCATATGCAAATTATATGAATCATACACCTTTGCAGTCACCAACGAACAACCCAATTATTTATGGGGGCCTATGTTAGAGCATTAGACAGTGTTCTCAACCACTGTCATCTTTAGCAATCCACCAATCAAAGGAATATATTTTGGAAGAATTCATTATTCGTGAGGCTGAAGCTCAAGCACAAAATGTCACCTCTGAATGGCTGAAGTCCTGAGCTGAACCCTATTGAAATGTTGTGGCAGGCCCTGAAAATGGCATTGCACATGTCAATCACTGGAATATAAATAATTTTGTAGAAAATCAATGACAGAGAATGATATCCTGTTGCTGGAAGTGTTTAATTGTGAGTGTTGCTGCTGAAGTATTGAGGTTAGGGGGAACTACTTTTTTCACACGGGTGATTATGTTTGTCATTTTTTTGTTCTTCAATAAATTACAAGATCTTTGGAAAAATTTGTATTTTATTTACTCAGGTTGTCTTTGGTATTATGTTAAATTTGTTTGGGAATCTAAAATAATTAAGTATTGTGTTATGAGTGATTACTGATTCTTTACTTCAGGCTCTGTGATGTATATATTACATGGGAATAGTGCGATCTGATTGATCTGCTATCGCTGGATGTGTCACAGGAACTTGAGCAGGCAGCATCATAATCATGCTTTATCATGTCATTTTAATTTCTGATCTGCTTTATCATTTATTAGGGTAACAGGTAGGCGGAAGCAATCCTAGCTGCCTTTGGGTGAGGGTGGGGTGCACCCAGAACCGCTGGGAGATGGAAGTGCTATCCACTACGCCACTATGTCTTCTATTAGCATGTATTCAAATGGAAAAATAAAGCATAACATTTTTGTTTTAGTTTGTTTTTCTTGTATTTTTTACATTTGAATAAGTGTGCAAACACACCTTTTTATATGGCAGTGGAAGTACACGTGATGTGATTGGCTGTGAAGTGGTCCAGAATTTCACTGTACGAATCGGTCAATTGTTTTTCTCAGCCTGCCTGCACTCAAAATCCCTCACTCCATGTAAAAAAACCAAACAAACAAAAAAAAAAAAACACATTTAACCTTACACTTGGCCAAATAAATTCCAAAAGCTGTAAAAGTAAACACAGTTTTGTTATTGATTCAAGATTAATTTCAAAAATGCCATGTAATAAATTAACCTTATAGGTTCGGTCAGTACTGGGAAATTCCTGACTAAGGCTCTGATGTATTGACTGTGCGAGAGGAAGGTCAGTGAATTAATCAAGGCTGAGGTCTGACCTGTACTGACCTCACATTCAATTAATAAGCAGTATATAAAAATTTATAATAATATGAAAATCATTCAATTAGTACAAAATGTAAGTATTTTTATTAAAAAAGGACTACATTTCTTCCCTTTAAGAAATTATTTTTTAAAGTCACTTTTAATTTCCAACATACTGTACATTTAGTTAAAAAAAAATTAAATTATATACACACACACACACACACACACACACACACACATATATATACACACACACACACACACACTATGAAAGTCTGTGTATTTTTGTGAAAACTTTGGATATATAGATATTTAATCTCAATTTGAACAAAAGTGGGAAGTTAAAATTGAAGAAAAGATTTTTCAAGATCTTCTGTGAAATGTAATCCTACAAAATGCATATTATAAGTGAGGAAAAAGTGAGTTAGTGAATAAGTGAGGACACCCCCAGATTCATCAGCACTTAAAATAGCTCAACTCACACACAGGTGTATCACATCAGGTAAACATGATTACATCATTACTAATGAGGTTTGCCCTATTTAAACATCAGACATTTAGTTTGGTGTGTTCCTGACTGTTGAAGTGAGAGTAAGCACCATGGTGAGAGCAAAAGAACTGCCTGAGGCCTTCAGAAAGAAAATTATTGTAGCTTATCAGTCTGGAAAAGAATTGAAAAATATTTCAAAAGATTTTGAAATCAGCCATTCCATTATCCGGAAAATTGTCAACAAGTGGAGGGCTTTCGAATCAACTGCACACATGCCCATGTCTGGTCATCCTAGCAAGTTCACCCCGAGAGCAGACAGCAAGATGCTAAAGGAGGTCTCCAAAAACCCTAAAATTAGATCACAGGATCTACAGCAAACTTTGGCAACTATTGATGTGAAAGTGCATGCCTCTACAATCAGAAAGAGACTGCACAAGTTTAACTTGCATGGGAGGTGTGCAAGGAGGAAACCTGTGCTCTCTAAGGGAAAACATCAAGGCCAGACTGAAGTTTGCCTTTAGACAAAGGCTAAATTAAAAAGAATTTAGGCTTCTGAAATAATTTCTATGGGCAGATGAGTCCAAAATGTAATCATTTGGACACCAGAAAAGAAGATGTTTGGCATAAACCAAATACAGCATTCCAGAAAAAGAACCTCATACCAACTGTGAAGCATGGAGGTGGGAGTCTCATGGTTTGGAGCTGCTTTGCTGCAGCAGGACCTGGACAGCTCATAGCATCCACCATGAATTCCACTGTGAATCAGAGGGTGCTTGAGCAACATGTGAGACCATCTGTAAGAAAATTAAAGCTGAAGTGGAACTGGACTCTGCAACATGACAGTGGGCCAAAGCAGTAAATCCACCAAGGACGGGATGAATATTAAGAAATGAGAGTCCTGAAATGGCAGAGTCAGAGCCCAGATCTTAATCCCATTGAGATGCTGTGGGCTGACTTGAAACGGGCTGTACATGCAAAAAATCCCTCAAACATCTCACAGTTGAACTGATTCTTCATTTAGGAGTGGGGTGAACTTTCTTCAGACAGATGTCAGAGACTGGTAGTTGGCTACACGAAGCGTCCCACTGCAGTTATTTCAGTAACACTAGCTATTAGGAGGAAGGGTGTCCTAACTTTTTCCTCAGGTAAAATATGTATTTCTGTAGAATTTCATTTTACAGAAGATCTTAAAGTCTTTTATTCAGTTTCAACTGTTCAGCTATATTACTTGCATCTCTCAGTATTGTTAAAATTGAGATTAAATATTCATAGATCCAAAATTGTTATAAAAATACACCGGCTTTATGGGGTGTCCTAATTTTTACACATGACTGTATATGTATATGTATATAGTTTGTTTTTACAGCTGAACAGATCAACACTTTGTTACTTTAGGTAACTTTTGTTACTTTTTTTTATAATGCCTTTTGTTTTGTTCACCTTTCAAAATGCTTAGGAATAAAGACTTCTTCAGGAATATATTTTGTATGCAATCCTCAGCCTGTTCCATTTAGTCATTTCCTTTGGTTAAATGAATCAGGTCTAATTATAGCTCAGAACACCACTATGCCTTGTTCATGTAATGTTCATACCAACACTGCTACAAGGTTACTGTACAAATTAAAGCGTACTGTTATTCCCCTGTATCACCTCACAGAAATGAACATTTTTCTGCTTCTTTTTCTCCATCAAGTGTGACACCTTTACTCTCCATGTGTCCCTCATGCTTTGGCCCAAGCCGGGCCTTGCGCAGTGAGACACTAGAGGTGTTAGGGTCTTTAGCGACTCCGGTCTGTGCGGATTTGTCAGGATGGTGCCTTCGTAAATGCTTTACTACCTGGAACTTTTGTTTTGCGCGATAGGAGCAGTAAAGACAGCAGAAGGGCAGCTGGTTGGTGTGGCTGAGGAAGTGAAGCCGGAGTCCAGCTGACCAGCGGAAACCTCTATGACACAAAGAGCAGACATATGGACGCTCATCACTGTGTCTTTTCTGGTGCATCTTGAGCAGGAAGCGTGTTTTAAAAGCTTTGCCACACTTTTCACAGATGAAGGCACGTTTGTCTTGATGTCGTGTCTCGCGATGGACACGTAGCGCATCGGCACGGTTTGTGCAGTACTTGCATTTCTCACATGCATACGGCTTGGCTCCTTTGACAAGATGAAAGATTAAAAACATATTATGAGTAGTTTTATTGATTAATCAACATATTCTATACATATTAGTAATATCTTATATAGCAAACATGAACAAAATTCTATAATTTTTAATAAAAAATCTTACAAATACCTGAATGTTTTGTCATATGATACTTCAACTGATTAATCCATTTGCATTTGTACCCACATTCTGGACAGAGATATTTGCGTTCATCCTGGTGAATCCTCATGTGATACTAAAACAAAGGCAGGAACAATTAATATGATTTTGTTCTGAGCAACACTATGGTGTAGAGGTTAGCACGTCCGCCTCACGGCAGGAAGGTCCTGGGTTCAAGTCCCAGGCTCGGACATTTCTGTGTGGAGATTGTATGTTTGCCCCGTGCCTGAGTGGGTTTTCTCCGGTACTCCGGTTAGCTCCCACAACCCAAAAACATGCACATAGGGCTAACTGGTTGTTTCACACTTCCACTAAATAAGTGTGTGAATGTGAATGGTTGTGGGTATGCTGGCCCTACAATGGCCTAGCAAGCTGTTCAGGCTGCACCCTGCCTCCGCCCAATGTTGGCTGAGGTAGTCTCCAGCCTCGCCTAGTAGAATTAAGTGGTTCAGCAAATAAGTGAGTGATGACTTTGTTCAACAAGAATACCGTATTGAGCTGTGGAAGTTTCTCAAGCTTATTCTGTGCAACACTGCTCAGAATCAGAATTTGAATGTAATAAACATTTTGCTGCTTTCTCCAGAATTAAAAAGGCGTTTCATACCTTTAGACGAGAAGGCTCTGCACAGGTGTAGTTGCACTTTTCACAGCGGTATGGTTTTTCTCCTGTGTGAATGCGAACGTGCCAAGTGATTTTCTGACAGTTCCGAGTGGAGAAGTCACATTCTGTGCACTTGTAAAGACAAGTTCCTCCATGTGAGCGGACATGCTGTTCAAACACCAAATGATGGAGGCAGGAAAAGCCACAGATGCCACATTTGAGAATTTTTCCTTCATCATGCTCACCCTGCTCATGTTCATCCAAGACGTGCTGGATGAGCGACAGCTTCTTCGCTGTTGTAAAAGGGCAGTCTGGGCACTGCCGGCTGACAGAGGCCTTGCTGCACTTTTCAGGGTCAAGCTGTGTGGGAGTATTCGTTTCTATCATAGTGACGCTCTCATTTTGAGGATGTTCATTTTGCAAATGAGCTTTGAGGACAGCATCACTGTCACAGTTGAAAGTACAGTGAATGCAGCAGTGGGTATTGGCAGTCTGGTGTATTCTCTTACAGTGCTGTTTATAGGCAAGGTCCGAGCTGAAGCAGTAATCACACTGGATGCATTTGTGGCTCAGCTCACCCGTGTGGCAGCTCAGGGTGTGGCGGCTAATGTCGCTTGGGTTGTAGCCTTTGTAGTCACACAGAGAGCAGAAGTGGGTGGCTTGCTTGTCATGAATGCGCTGCCGATGCAGGTGTAACTTGGAAGCTGTTCCAAAAGTCTTATTACATTGCTCACATTGATGCCGGCCAATCCCTGTGTGCATGGACTCGTGAGCATCCAGGCGGTGACGGCGTGCTGTACTGAAATCACAGAAGCGACAGCAGAAAGGGCGAACACCCTCATGCTTTAGTGCAACATGCTGACTCATGCAGCGCTCCTGCTTGCAGGTGAAAGAGCAAAGCTTGCAGCAAAGTGGAGTTTGTTTGCAATGTTTTCGGCTTTTATTTGGACCATGAACCATAACATGTTGACAGAGAGATTTCTCTGATCTGGCAACAAATGAGCATTGCTGGCACTGTATATCCCCAGGCTTTAAACAACCCCGTTTCTCATGGCTTGTTAATGCCCTTCTCTGTTGACAAACAAATGGACAGTTGGAACAGGAAAATCTTTTTATGGTGTTAATTTTCCCTGCCGAGTCTCCGTGGTTTTCTCGATCTGGTTGTACCAGCCCCTTGCCGCTCTCTTTTTGCTCAACATCTACCTCAGGAGCGTCATTTACCGTCAGGTTTCGTTTAGGTGAGCTTCTGGAGCAGGCCGTACAATGGCGAGCAATTGCAGCTTTCCTGCTACAAGAAAATGAACATGTGATACAAGTGAACCTACCATCCTCTTCTTGGTAATCACAAGATTGACCAATCACAAAGCTTCTGGAATCATTTAGAGAAGAATTATAGTGTGCATTTTTTTCTTCTTGGACAGTTTTTGCTGTGGATGTTTGCACATTCTCCTCACACAGACCTGTCGTTGTACCAGCAGGCACCAGACATCCAGTATCATCTTTATTTTGCGATTGTTCAATTTCACGGTCTCTTGAAGTGGTCAGTATTCTCTTCTTCTTTTGGAGTGCATGGCACTTTCTGAGACGATGGGTGTTAAAGGAACGTAACTGTTTGAAGCGCAGACCACAGTCCTGGCACTGAAGTGCTGCTTTCATCACCTGGCAGGATGACTTGCAGTGGCGTGCCAAGGCTGCATGCTTACGGGTCACATAGGAGCAGCGATCACACTGGTAGACTTTGGCCTGCGTCTGGACTATCAGCATCTGCACTTGACCCTCCAGAATGAGAGCTTTGGCTTGGTCTTTGTCCCGCCTTCTCATAGCCTGGAGTAGAGTCTCTGTACATGCTGCCTCGGCTAAGGAATCCCCTGAGGAAGCTGCTTGTTGGGTTGCACAACTCTGGGATTCTTTGGTCAACATTTCATTTTCTTGGTTTAATGCTTGCTCTTCGCTAACACCGCTGTCTGCACAGTCTAACACAGCATTATCTTCCTCTGAACTTGTATGGATCTGAGGGACTTCGAGTGTGGTGTCAGATCTTGTGGACTCAACTGGGATATTTGTGGGTGTGGTTTCCTGGTTTTCTAGGGGTCCTCCATGAATATTTTCAGTGTTTGTTATAAAGGTTAAGTGGACAGTCTGAACATTAGTGGCATTGCTTATTTCCTCCCCCAGTTCTTTAGCATCAGAACTAACCTGGTGTTCTTCAGTGTTTACATCTTTTGTAACATTTGTTGTTTCACTGCTATTGAAAATTTGCAAACTGACATCATGAGTCATACTGTGAGGCATATCATGAGCCTGCTTAGTGTTGTTTGAATCACCACTCACTTGTCCTCCAGAGTGTTCTTCAACTCCTGAGTAAAAATTCTGAATCATATCCAGAGAATTCTTTTGTTTCTCTTTCTCTGCATACGTTTCTAGCCACTTCTTATCCCCAGGAATGTAGCCATGAGCCTTCCGCTTGTGCAGAAAGAGTGTGATTTTGCTAAAGGTGATATAGGGGCAGAGAGCACAGCGAAACTCCCTCGATCGCGTGTGTTTGCTGTTTTCATGGTTGTGCAGAGACTGGCGGTACTTTGTTGTGTAAGTACAGAACTGGCACTGGAATATAGGAAGCTGGTGGTCTTCATCAACTCCATGTTTGGCCTGCATGTGCTTGAGCAGTTCAGTCTTTCGCTTGCAGGAGTAAGCACACTGCTCACAGATAAGGCTTTTTGCTTGATGACTGAGCTTGTGACTGTTCAGCTGGTCAATGCGGTGACAACGATACATGCACTGGTTACATTTGTACCTGAGAAAGACAGAATAACACTATTAATTAAAGCCATATTCATAAATTTATAATTTGATAAACTCTATTAATGACAAATCTATAATAATGCACTGTAAATATTTCCTTTATTATTAAGTACATTATTTAATATAACATCATGTGACATTCTTCATAACAATGCCCTGTGAATAATTCACAATTATTCAAAATTGGTAAGGTGGATGTTGCTGAATGAAAGGACAACTTAGTACAGCATTATACACCGAGTCTTATTATTAATAATAGTTTTAGTATACCTAAGTAAAGTAAATCAATACCTTCATAGTTAAATGTTTACCGTTGGCTGTAATCACCATGGCATTGTTTCAAAAAACTTACATCACATTTATTTCCATCTAGTGTTGGGTTTATTTTTCACCACCATCTTCAAATGATGAAGGAAAAATCAAACCACTCCATAAAGTCTTCTCCAACAGATCTCAAAGACTTTCAACAGGGTTAAGGTCAGGACTCTGTGATGGCAGTTTATGAGTGAAAATGATTCCTCATGCTACCAGAACCAATGCCAACTATTTGAACCCCAATTTATATCCGTGCCATCAGGGAAGAAAACATTCATTGATATCTGATAACCTGATCATTCAGTACATTCAGGTCATCAGCTAACTTCTGATTTTATTGTCACATAATGTTGCTGAGCCTCGACCTGACCAACTGAAGTAACAATGCTATTGTGATAACACGCTATAATCAAAGTTAAAGGTGCTCTAAAATATATATATATATATATATATATATATATATATATATATTATCGCTGACAAGCCCTGCATACTTGGAGAGCTTCCTTTTAAAGGCTTCTTCCAGGGGGTCCTCCCACGAAACTGTCAGCTCTAGGAGCACAGCTTGTTTGGTGGACTCAGACACGAGGACGATGTCTGGTCGCAGGGTGGTAACTGCAATGTGGCAGGGAAACATCAGCTCCTGCTCAAGATTCACCATCAGCTGTCAGTTTTTTTCACAGAGGTCAGGATATCTACAGGTGTTCTTCCAGAGGGGTTGCCTGCTCCCCAGCTCTAACAAAGGCCATGGATTTCCCAGACAGTCAGAACTGCTTTGCTCAAGCCTGTCCACCACTGATGGCTTCCAAGATGGTTTATGGACCAAATCAGATTGCACTGTGATTTTGTTAGTGTTTGAAATTACATTAATTAAAAAACAAACAAACAAACAAAATAAAACACTGAATAAAAAGAAAATGTAGAAATTATGTAAATTTTTGAATGTAGGTTTTATAAAGGGTATATTTGGATATTAATAAATACATTAAGAAAAAAACAAACAAACAAACAAAAACAATACACACCTGAGATCGCCAGTGTGTTTGCGCATGTGGACATTAAGGTAGTGCTTCCATTTGGTAACATAACCACATTCTGAACACATGTGCTGCTTGTCCTCAGAGTGTGTCAGCATGTGTTTGGAGAGATACGTTTCATCCCGGCATCTAAATTCACACAGTGAACATTTGTGTGGCTTTTCTCCTGAAAATAAATAAGTAAACAAATGCATGACCTTTACACTTAAATATACTATATCAGTGTCTTCCAATCCTGGTCCTTGGGCATGGACACCACAGCAGGGTAGCCAAAGCAGCCAACTGCCTCGAACTCTTGAACTGGAAGGGTCAAGTTATATAAGATCACAGCAATAAGAATTTTGTAAGATACCTCTTAAATTAAACTGAACTTCATTTAATAAATACTATGACTGGCCATGAGAAGGAGAAACATGTCCCCAAACCCCTTAGGGTCCCTATGCTACTTGGCAAAAGCTCTGTAGTTACACAGTATCAGCCATACACCAATAAGCAATCTTTAATTTAAAATAAATAAATAAACAGATAGATAGATAGATAGATAAATAATATATAAATATATATATAATATATAAATATATAAATA
>JAOUQZ010000047.1:21016592-21035692 GCA_028564935.1 Neosilurus hyrtlii | reverse complement strand
ACACACACACACACACACACACACACACACACACACACACACACACACACACACATATATATAAGAAGGAGGAGGGAAAAAAAATGTGAAAATGTTTCATAACTTAGCTATGACAAGACTTTAATGAAACCTCTGGGTTTGAGCCCGGTGCCCAGTGAGGGTGTTTCAGTATGGAGTTTGCAGGTTCTCCTCAGGCTTCCTGCAGTTTCTGTTCGGAACTTCCTCCCACAGTCAAAACACATGCACATTAGGCTAATTGGCTGTTCCAAAATGCCCCTAGGACTGAGTGCATGTGCGAATTATTGTTTGTGTGTTGGCTCTGCGATGACCTGGTAAACTATCCAGGGTGTACCCTGCCTTCACTCACAGTCAGCTGAGGCAGGCCTCAGTCTCCCCAAGTAGGAGTAGGTGGTTCTATAAATAAATTAATGAATGAAAGATTGAATGAAAGAATATAACAGGCTAACTTACCAGTATGCATCAGCATGTGTCTTTTGAGGACTCTTTTGTGAGCCGTCATAAAGCTGCACTCTTGGCACTTGTGCGTTTTCTCATTGGCATGAAGATGTCCTACATGCTGCTCAAACACCACTGGATTGAAAGTGGTGAAAGGACAGAAGCTACACCTGAGCTGAGTCTCTCCAGCGTGGCCCTGTCTTTTGTGTTGTTGAAAACGGCCCTTGTTGGAACATGAGAAGTCACACTGGGTGCAGTGAAAGGCTTGATGTGTGCGAAAATGAACTTCCATATCTTCTTGGCTTCTGAACAGTGCACAGCAGGCGTGATGATGACACTCTATGGCTCTGATACCATGCTCATCCAGCGCATGCTTCTGAAGCAGCTTCTTATCCGAGGCCTGAAAGGAGCAACCTTGGTGGATGCATGGCACAGGCTGCCCATTCTGTGTGATATGATGGGATTTCATATGTCTTTTTAACGCCTGACTCTGCTGAAAACTCTTTTGGCAAGTAGGGCATGTGTAGAGATCTGTGTCAGCATCCTTTTCTCCTTGATGGCCATGCACACTAGTGATGTGGCGATGCAGGGTGTTACGTTCCACAGAAGCATACTCGCACAGATGGCAGCGATGCAGCTTCTCACCAGACTCCCTCAGCATGTGAATACGCAGCTTGCTTTTGCTGGTAAAGTAGTGCTTGCAGGTGGGACACTGCAGGTTGGGGTCGGGAAAGTGGAGACGCATGTGTTCTATCAAGTGGGAGCGCGTCTTAAAGCAGCGCCGACATTCTGTACATATGTGAGTGCGAAACATGTGCTCTGTGCCCTCCGCCACATGATCTACAACACAGCAACACAGACATGGGCATTAGGATTTATTATACCACCTACATTACACACTAACTTTTATTAACTAACTCATTCACACATATGTTATAGAAAAATATTCAACAGTGTAATGCAAAGGGACTCCCTAAACTTTTTCCAATTTTTTTCTCAGTAACAGTTCATTCCAAACCAGTGTAAACCATCCTCATATACCATGGTAACTTGGCGACAATTGCAATTTTATTTTCAGTAATGTCCATGATTATCATTATCAGATTCCCCCTTGCGGAGCAGCATCCTTGGGGTGCCTCTGTCTGGAGCACTCTGTTCAGCAGTCGTATAAGGACTGACTTGACCATTATTATCCACCTGATCTATGCGGCATCCATTTGAAAGAGTTTTTAAAAATTTGTTCAATGATGATTCATAAATATTTATTAATTGCAGTTCATGTTATCTCCACCAATGAGGTTATGTTTTTATTTGTACTTTGTCTGTCTGCTTGTTAGCAACTTTCTGTCCACACTTTTAGACAGATCACTAAAATTTTTATGATGGGTAGATGAACACCCATTACATTTTTGTAAGAATCCATGCACGGATGACATCACAAACAAATTATTAAACTTTCAAAAGAATGTTGGTGTAGCTTCTCAGTCATCCAGGCCATGGTAAACCTAAAAAGCTTGAGTCGAGGCAACTGGACATCTTTTTGTGTTTTTTTTTAAGTCATTTTGCTTGTAACGGTGGTAAGTTCCAGTCTTATATAGTCTGAGGAAAATTAGGCTGGAAATTTCCACTAGATTTTCTAACTGATGAAGCTTTTTGGATTAAAAGCGAAACGTCTTCAAAAAAACATAAAAAGAAGTTCAGTTGCCCCAACTCATGCTTAATAGGATTTCAAAAAAATGCCTCTTTCATATAATGGGTAACAAATAAATATATAAACCATATCCCTATCCAAACACATCAGATTTGAACAAAATTTGCTAAATGTGTTCAGGATCAAAAGCTTTAATGTCAGACTGAGTTTCATCTGGATCTTATCCAAACTGGTCTTTTGGCAGAAATGTAAATTTAGAATAAGAAGAATTTAGAATTAGAATTAGGGTCGAGAGGGGGCTGGCACCCATCTCAGCCGACTCTGGGTGAAGGCAGGTACATCCTGAACAGCTCCCCAGACCATTGCAGGGCCAACACCCATACAACCATTCACACTCACACCTAGGGGCAATTTGGAACAGCCAATTAGCCTAATGTGCATGTCTTTTTGGACTGTGGAAGGAAACTGGAGTACTCAGAGGAAACCCACACAAGCACAGGGAGAACATGCAAACTCCACACAGAAACACCCCAGCCCTTAATCAAACCCATGCATTCTTGCTGTGAGGTGGACATGCTAACCACTGCGCCACCGTGCCCCCCCACTTTAAATTTTTACAATTTTTTTCTTTTAAAACACTGTGACATCACATGAAAAAAACATATAATAGCAATAACCAGTTGCTTCCTCAGCAGTCGCTAATAATAATGCTGATTAATATAAACCAGTAACTTGCCTGGTAGCCAGAGCGCCGGCTGTAGAGAAAATTAATCAGCAGCTTTTGACCAAACTGGATCAGAAATTCAACAGTGCTGTCGTATGAAATAACAAAAATAACAGTGTTTTTGAGATTACAAAGGATTGCTAACCTTGAGCTGCTTTTCCCTCACAAGCTGATGGTTTTTCTCTTTTGCCCTCCTGTTTTGTTTCAGGCCGTGGAGTCTTAGGACCGACCTCCTCATCCTGACACAGAGCTAGAGAAACATTTTTTTGGATTGTTCTCTTTTTGCAAGATTTTTTACTGGACACCCCATCATCTGTGTCTTTCTCCTTGTTGCCACCTAACAACAATAACAACAACAAAACATACAGAAGCATTATAAGTCATTAAATTTAAGTTAATTAATAAGGTACTAAATTTAATAGTTTATTAATTTAATAAAGCAAACATCCCCTAAATGCATCAGGGATATATTTAATTCACTTTGTTAGTTTCACATACTTTGCTTCTGCAGTCACTTTATTTTATCATCATGTTCACTTACCAAACACAGCACTATGAAAAAATCTGAAATACATGCAAAGAAACACTGTAAAGCTCTCTCCAAAACAACTGACTTGAAAGGTCATTCACTAATGCACCGAACTGCTTTATCCCACTCGTTGTAGGTATGCTGGAGTCTATCTCAGCCAACTCCGGGTGAAGACGGGGTACACCCTGAACACCTTACCAATCTATCACAGGGCAAAACATTAACACAACCGAACACACTCGCACCTAGGAACTATTTGTAAAAGCCAATTAGTCTAATCTGCATGTCTTTGGATTGTGGGAGGAAACCAGAGTACCTGGAGAAAACCCAGGCAAACATATTACATTTATGACATTTGGCAGACTTCTCCAGAGCCAACTTACATTTATTTGAGTCCCCGGCCCAGTGAGGGCGCTTCTGTGTGGTGTTTGCATGTTCTTCCCGAGCTTGCGGGGTTTCCTCGGAGTACTCTGGTTACCTCCCACAATGAAAATTAGGCTGCAGATTAGGCTAATTGGCTGTTTCAAATTGCCCCTAGGACTGAGTGCGTGTGCGAATGGTTATGTATGTTGGCCCTGAGATGGATGGTGAGCTGTTTAGAGTGTACCCTTCCTTCGCTCAGAGTTGGCTGAGATAGGCCTCAACCTCCCCACTAGTAGGATTAAATGGTTCAGCAAATGAATGAATTAATGAATGAAAGAATATAACAGGCTAACTTACCAGTATGCATTAGCATGTGTCTTTTGAGAACTCTTTTGTGAGCCGTCATAAAGCTGCACTCTTGGCACTTGTGCGTTTTCTCATTGGCATGAAGATGTCCTACATGCTGCTCAAACACCACTGGATTGAAAGTGGTGAAAGGACAGAAGCTACACCTGAGCTGAGTCTCTCCAGCGTGGCCCTGTCTTTTGTGTTGTTGAAAACGGCCCTTGTTGGAACATGAGAAGTCACACTGGGTGCAGTGAAAGGCTTGATGTGTGCGAAAATGAACTTCCATATCTTCTTGGCTTCTGAACAGTGCACAGCAGGCGTGATGATGACACTCTATGGCTCTGATACCATGCTCATCCAGCGCATGCTTCTGAAGCAGCTTCTTATCCGAGGCCTGAAAGGAGCAACCTTGGTGGATGCATGGCACAGGCTGCCCATTCTGTGTGATATGATGGGATTTCATATGTCTTTTTAACGCCTGACTCTGCTGAAAACTCTTTTGGCAAGTAGGGCATGTGTAGAGATCTGTGTCAGCATCCTTTTCTCCTTGATGGCCATGCACACTAGTGATGTGGCGATGCAGGGTGTTACGTTCCACAGAAGCATACTCGCACAGATGGCAGCGATGCAGCTTCTCACCAGACTCCCTCAGCATGTGAATACGCAGCTTGCTTTTGCTGGTAAAGTAGTGCTTGCAGGTGGGACACTGCAGGTTGGGGTCGGGAAAGTGGAGACGCATGTGTTCTATCAAGTGGGAGCGCGTCTTAAAGCAGCGCCGACATTCTGTACATATGTGAGTGCGAAACATGTGCTCTGTGCCCTCCGCCACATGATCTACAACACAGCAACACAGACATGGGTATCAGGATACATTATACCACCTACATTACACACTAACTTTTCATATCAAGTAATAAATATAATTAACTATCTCATTCACACATCTTTTATAAAAAACAAATAATCAACAATGTAATGCAAAGGGACTCCTTAAACTTTTTCCATTCTTTATTTTTCAGTAACAGTTCATCTCAAACCACTTTTATCATGAATATACAAGGAGGAAACCCATGTAATCACGAGGAGAAAATGCAAACTCCACATTTACATTTATGGCATTTGACTGAAGCTCTTCTCTAGAGTGACTTACAGTTATCATATTTAAAAAACTGAGCAATTGAGGGTTAGGGGACTTTCTCAAGGGCCCAGAAGTGGCAGCTTGGTGGTACTTGGCTTTGAACCTCCATCCTCTGAATTACTAACCAAGAGCCTTAACCGCTGAGCCAACACTACCGCAAAAGGTTTCCATATAAAAATATACTAACACTAATTTTAAAAAGTGTAAATACAGCAAAGACACTGAGTGTGACAACTTGTTCCTTTTTAAAAAGCCTCTGTAGTCTCAGCTACACTTTGTTCAGTTTTAGGAGGGGATTGCTTGCTAGTTTTTAATAAACATCTGCCACAGTTTTTCCCCCCTGTAAATCCTGACTATCACACCTGCCTGTTTGTTTATTCTTGCAGGTAAACCTGACAGCCTTCATTAATTTTATGTTTTTTAAAAAGTATATTACATAATAAGATACTTTCTTTACATTATTTAATGTGTAACATTTTTCTGCTGAACCAGTAATGTTTGAAAAATAGAAAATGTTTTTGATTCAATAATACAGAAGTCTTAAAGTAAAAATCAAAGGCATTAAGTCTCAGAGAATTTTGCTGTAGGTCATACTGATAATATACAACTTCACCACTGGCCAATTAATGCTACATTTCATTCAATCACTCATTTGCCGAACCGTTTATTCCTATGTAGGTTCACGGGGAGGCTGGAGCTTATCTCAGCCAACACTAGGTGAAGGCAAGGTGCACCCTGAACAGCCAGACCATTCACACACACACAACCATTCACTCTCACACCAAGGGGCAATTTGGAACAGCCAATTAGTCTACTATGTGGGACTTCGGAGTTCATCTTTGGAGAACATACAACCTCCACACAGAAACGCCTTCTTACTGTGAGGAAGATGTGCTAACCACCATGCCACTGCACCACCCTGTTACTTTTCAGTAAAAAACTGTCCATAGCTTCATTTGAGTTGCAACCAGTAACCCTATACATACAAAGGGACATTATGGACATTAGCTTAGTAAACTGGTTTAGATTGTTTCAATGTTTTTTGGGAAAATGATCTTGTGTGTTTCTTACCTCTGTTCAAAGCCTCTGTCCTAATCTCATTCTGTCTATCTGTACAAAGCTGCTCTTCATTGCACGTGTCCAGTTGTTTTGCTGCCATCTTGCTACAGCTCTGAAGCCCCAGCTGGTAATCTTGCAGATGTTTCTTACTCAATTACTGGGCTAAACTCTCAGCCACTCTCTGGGGGGAAAAAGGTTTAAATCATAGTGCTCTCTGATGCAACACCTGCAATAAAAAATAAGGTAAAATGGGTTAACTTTGACACATCTTTGCATCTGTACATATTTTACCCATACTTTTACTTCATATTTTTCTAAGTTCTCATAGAGAAGTATGACATCCAAGTCTAAGTATTAATCCAAGTCTATATAGTCCACTTGTATGTGTTTTGTTTATCTCTCTAGGCCCGTTTATTTCTGCATGGAAGGTGGTGGCAATGATTGCGAGAACTATAGAAACTGCCATGCATGCGCTACCATATAAATCAAGTCACCAGTGGAATTCTGGGAGGGCCACCAAGCCCAACTAAAGTAGCTGTCAACAGCTCACCCTTCCTATTATCATGCCGCGCATGCGCCACCACATAAATCAAGTCAGGTGGGAAAGTTAACAATTAGTGTTGCTGTTCCGCTCACATCAATAAGGGCATGTCCAGCCTTTTCATTGCCACTTGGTAAGATGAGGAAGACTTGTCAATGTTACCCCAAGGGTCACAGGTAACACTGACATGTCATGGGGTAACACTGACACACACTAAACACCATAAACCTCATGCTGTTGGCCACAAACAACCAGTAAGATTTTCATTTGTAACTACGGACTGGCATTTCCTGTCACCTGAAAAAATATATATTAATACTGGAAAATACAGTTTATTGCATTTTCTCATGTTGAGCTGGATTCAAAATATCTGCAACACAAAAATAATGTATATTTTAAGATTATATTACATGTTCATCTTGTTCACCAAGACCAAATGTATAACAACCCAAAAGGGTAACATGATAAAAACATTCATTTATTTTTTGAAACGCCACTAATCAGGGTCGCGGGGAGGCTGGCGCCCATCTCTGGACGAGGGCAGGGTACACCCTGGACAGCTCGCCAAACCATCGCAGGGCAGAAACAGGATGACAGCAATGCAGCCTTGTCTTTACGAAAGTCAGCAATGGTTCGTTTACCTGCCTCTCACCAGACACAGTGACAGTAAGGCTTAAACCCCCGACCTTGGGATCAGTAATCCAGCACCCTATCACCAGGCCACCACTACCCCCTAAAAATATATTGCTAATAATTAATAACATGAGGTACATATTAAATCAATATTTCATACTTCCAATGTTGGATATTTTTAATATGAAGTGAATCTTAAGCACCATTTAGAAATAAGTTTTTTTCCCTAACACCACCAGACAAAAATATTTGTCATCCAACCAAAAAATGATAAATTTCTGTACTTTAACCTGTTTAATATATTTGCTGTGTTGAATTCAGTAAACTGCATGTTGAGTTTCTATCAAAACAGAATTGAGACCTACTGCTTGAAGGTTTCAACCGATTTCACTACGGAAAACAAGGTCTATTTTTTTTTAGCTAAACAGCTACCTCCTCACACAAACCTTGTTCAGTCACATTACCGGGGTACTTTAACTGAAAATACTTTAATAAGGTTAACTGAACAGACACATATTCCCTGTTGGTTGCCTTTATTTTTGTAACAGCAAACCAACAACAAACACTTACCTGATACTGCTGATGAAAATTTCGTGTGAGCGGCGCCATACCCACTTTCTGCTGTTTTCAAAACGAAAAGATAATAATTGTTTTTACCTAAACGGCTTAATGCAGACAATAAACCAGGTTGTATATATCTGAACCATGTAAAAGATCTCTGATTGTTTCTTCTTGTTTTAAAAACACGGAACAATTTATGTGGCAGAGGTTTCAGGCGGAAGTATTTTCTTGAACACCGGAAACCTCATGGAGGTCGCCATGTGATTCTTCCTTCGCGTTTATCCAATGGGAGAAGAGCTTGTGTGGTGTAACAGGGAGACTTGCTGTGTATTTGTAATTCAATGGATGTAATAACACTGAACCATTTCTGTTTAAATCTATGAAATGATTTAAATATTTGAACTACAAACCACCGTGGGAAATGTCCAACTTATTAATGTAAGTGATTATTTCATGTGTGTAATTTATTTAAATCGAGATATCTGAACCACATTAGAGATCCTCTCAAGACAATTTCAATATTTTGCTTGCTATTATAAAATATAAATGTGTGTGTGTCCCAATGTTTTGCAGAATGCACAGTGGAGAAGAGAAGCTGTACTGCTCCTGATTGCAGAGGAGGAAATCTTGCACAGCCAAATAATGACCTTTTCTGATTTTCTGGGAGCTTTGAAGGACAACCCTTACTTTGGGGCCGGTTTTGGACTAGTTGGTGTGGGCACAGCACTTGCTGTTGCAAGGAAGGGGGCACAGATTGGCATGGTCTTCTTCAGGCGACATTACATGATTACGCTTGAGGTTCCCAGCAAAGATAAGAGTTACCACTGGCTGCTGAGCTGGATTACCAAACATGCCAAGCATACACAGCATCTGAGCGTAGAAACCTCATACATGCAGCACGAGAGTGGAAGAGTCCACACCCAGTTTGATTTCCACCCAAGTCCTGGGAATCACATCATTTGGTGAGGCATCACATATGACATAGATGTCATTTGGCTTCTCTGAAAAATATTTGGCAGAATTTAAAGCCTTCATGAATACAATAATATGTAAATTAAAGCAGGGTGGCATTGTGGAGTAGTGCTGGTTAACAAATCCGCCTAACAACAAGAAGGTCTTGGGTTCGAGTCCCAATCTCAGCAAGGGCGTTTCTGTGTGGAGTTTGTTCTTTCTGTGCTTCCTTCAGTTTCCTCTCACCATCCAAAGCAAATTAGGCTAAATGGCTGTTTCAGATTCCCCTAGGTGAGAGTGTAAGTGTGAATGGTTGTGTGTTGGCCCTGCAGTGGATTGGCAAGCTGTTCAGGTTTTGACCTGTCTTCATCCAATGTTGTCTAAGATAGGCTCCAGCCTCCCTGCCACCCTAATTCGATTAAGCTGTTTAACAAATTAGTGAGTAAATTAAAGCGGACAAATGAATTGTGACATTTCTCCTGTAAAAACATGAACAATCTGTAGCTTCCTTACAGCTTGTATCTGTTACCATACAAGTTCCCAGCTTTGGTCCTGTTGTATCCACTGTCCAGTACATTTTATTGTTTTTCCTTCTCGAATTCACAGCCCTGGAAGGAATGATAATTAGCCCATTTCCCAGAAACATGTACTGTATAATAGAAAAGGAATAAATAAATAACACTAAACCGTGCAGGGGCTATACAGGACTGGATTTCGAGTGGTAACAGATTCAAATTGCTAATTCACATTGCTGAAGTAGCTGCCCTGGCTGTTTGGGAAATTAATTGAGTGCACAAAGTAACAAATAACACCTTTTTATTTTAGGTATGGCAGAAAATGGATACGAGTGGAACGGACCAGAGAGAAGCAGATGGTGGATCTGCACACAGGAACGCCTTGGGAGTCTGTCACCTTTACAGCCTTGGGCAGGAACCGGCAAATCTTCTTTAACATACTGCAGGAAGGTAGGGAGAGTCAGACAGAAGACTTAAGATGTTGCTTTGTTTGCTAAGGATCTGTGACTTGTTACAACATATGTTTTGGAAGAACCACAGCACTTGTATCAGTTGTTTCTTCAGCACTACATGTGTTATATTTCCCCAGGATTCTTTGACATTATCTTAAAGAAATCCTTGATTGTTGTTAAAAAAAAAAATCTGTTGATTTACAGAAGTTAAGCATATATTTAATTAAATAAGAATTCAATTTAAAGTATTGGAAGAGTAGTTTCTACTTTGCCTATTAATGTTGTACTCTTTCATGAATCAAGTCTTTTTGAAAAAAAAAATTAACCAGATGATTGACTGATATGTTGTTTGTAGCACGGGAGTTGGCTCTGAAGCAGGAAGAAGGCCGCACTGTGATGTACACTGCTATGGGTGCGGAGTGGAGGCCTTTTGGCTTTCCCCGTCGTCGGCGCCCTTTGTCGTCTGTCGTCCTGGAAAATGGAGTAGCTGAGAGGATCGTGGATGATGTGAAGGAATTTATTAGTAATCCGAAGTGGTATACTGACAGAGGTATGCCATAGAAGTAGCTTATTGAATCACTTTCTGAATATTAGTATGTATCAGTTTTGAGTCTTTAATAAATATTTGAATCTTATGTAGGGATCCCATACAGAAGGGGATATTTATTGTATGGACCGCCAGGCTGTGGGAAAAGCAGCTTCATGTAAGACTAGTGACTTGCTTTATAATTTATCTTCATTCTGCAATTACTAAAATGACTCAGTGATTTTTACAGAGAGTCAGTAAATTAGTAAATGCTCCCCAGGTGAAACCTGGCTGCTGGGTGCTCTGTGTGTGTATTCGCTCATTGCTTACATAAGTGTGTGTGTGTGTGTGTGTTTACTGCTTTTGATGGGTTGCTGCTTTGAATTTCTATTTAATAATCATCATAGATAAATTTGGTTGAATTTTTCAGCACAGCTCTGGCTGGTGATTTGGGTTATAGCATCTGTTTGATGAGTCTGAGTGACCGCAGTCTTTCGGATGATCGACTGAATCACCTGCTGAGCGTGGCTCCACAGCAGAGCATCATCCTGCTGGAGGATGTGGACGCTGCCTTTGTCAGCCGAGACCTGCTTCCTACTGAGAGTATGTATAGTGAGGATTTTTTAAATAACATGTTACTGTTTTTATAGAGCTGAATGTTTGATCTGAAAGCATTTTCATTAAAATCTGTCATGGCTATTTTATAATAAATTGATTTAAAATAGAAAGAAAAATAAAATCAACATTAATACTTGTTGCTGAAACACGTTTAAAGCATACATACTTAAGTACATACATACTAAAGGTGCAATTATTGTTAGTTTATTTGCATACTTAAAGGGTCTATATGGCTATGATCACCATGGTCCTGTATTACTTAATGTTCACAGACCCAATGGCCTACCAGGGGATGGGAAGGCTCACGTTCAGTGGACTTCTTAATGCATTGGATGGAGTTGCTTCTTCAGAAGCTAGAATTGTCTTCATGACTACAAATTTTATTGAGCGGTAAGAGTCAATGACTGTATATGAGGCATTAGTGAAAGTAAAGTTCTACATTAAGATTCCTTTCACTAAAATCATTTACTGAAATAATGAACAATAAAGGTAAACTTTAAATATGCTTAATGTTGATGGTACGTTTATGTAATGTTAACAAACTTAACACATTTTAATTGCTGTAAGAGCAAATGTTAGGTAACTTACTTAAATTCTATCCATAAATTACAACAGTTTCCAAATTTGAATAATCAGCTAAACATGGGTCTCCGAGTCTAAAGCAGGAATTAAAAAGATGATATATATTCACTTTTTTTTGTTAGTTTGTTTAATTATTGTTACTATGGAAATAATAATATACTACAGTTAATGCAATAATATAAACCTGTGATTTAAGTTTACACTACTGTCAAAGCTGCAGTTCTAGAAAATTAATAAATACCTCCTGACCAATCAGATTTTAGTTAGTATACACTGGCAGAGAATCGCGCAATCTGATTGATTTACTATCTATGGATATTAAAACATCATCTCGAGTGGTTAATGCTTGAGTCACAACACTAACATTCTGTCAGGGTTACTTTATGCAGGAAGTGTCATTATCATCATGCTGTAAATTGAAAATTAAACCTAAAATATCCTGTTTAAGCTTGTTTTTAATGTAGTACACACTAAAACTTTGATTGAATTTAAATACCATGCCCTACATAGTGCTTATATACTCTGCTGAGCCAAAGCATTGCACAGTCTGTCATGATAAAAAAAAATGTATAGACTATAAAAATCTTATTTTAGTGTGCTTTTTTTTAAATGTATGTTCCCATGTGGTATATACTGGTTAGCTTCACAGCAAGAAAGTCCTGGGTTCGATTCCTGAGCTCAGGCGTTTCTGTGTGGAGTTTGCATGACCTTTCCATGCTTGTGTGCTTTTCTTCGGGTACTCCAGTTTCCTCCCACAGTCCAAAGACCTGCACGTTGGGATAATTGGCTGTTCCAACTTGTCCCTAGGCATAGATGTGAGTGTGAATGGTTGTGTGTGTATGTTGCCCTGCAGTGTTCAGGATGTAGCCTGCCTTTGCAGGCTACATCGGCTGAGAAGGGCACAGCCTCCCCATGACCCCAATAGAATTAAGCTTTGTGGCGAATGAAGGATTGAATGTCGTATATACTAAAACAATTACAGAATAATAGAATGAATAATTACTGTCTAACAGTGTGAATGAACCATTTACTCCTTGTTTTGTATTAACCCACAATGTTTACTTTATGTTTTCCTGTTGTTTCCCTTGTACATTAAAGACTTGATCGAGCTCTAATAAGACCTGGTCGTGTAGATCTGAAGCAGTATGTTGGACATTGTACACATTATCAGCTCACTCAGATGTTCCGGAGGTTCTACCCATTGGAGTCTGCAACCCAAGGGGAAAGATTTGCGGGATGTGCATTGGCTGCACACACAGAACTCAGCGCGGCTCAAGTGCAAGGACATTTCATGCTTTATAAAATGGATCCTGCTGGTGCAATAGACAATGTTGCCAAAATTTCAAAATGAAGATCCCTGGGTGATAGATCAATAAATGTCATTAGACAAACAGGAAGTGAATTCTGCTGGTGTGAGACTGTTCTGACAAAATATTTGAAATGAAAAAAGAAAATCTGTGAAATTATTTTGTTTTTAACAGTATTTTAACCTGTTAGACAGAAACAAGAGAATAATGCTGCAATGTGAAGCATGCATACTGTATATGAAGAGGGTTTTTATATTCTCCTATTTCTTTTAAGTTTATATATAATTAATTTTAAAACTAGACCGAGGATATTAATCATATGATTCCCTGTTTTACCACACAGACAATAATGATGATGATGATGATGATGATTCTCTATAAAAATGATATCACAGTATAGACATTGTGATGGTATGAAGCCTGAGTGTGAACTGCTCCAAGGGGAGGTGGCTGACATGTTAATAGTGCTGTACACCACTTTATCCTGGACACCTCTCTGAATGCTAATGCTTAATAAATACCCATTTCAGTTTTGTTTTAAAAATTATATTTTAACAGCCGGGGCAGTGGTGACTGATCCCGGGGGGGGGTTCAGGCCCCACTATCAACGGGCTGTCACTGCTGTCCCCCATGTGCGGCTAACTGGGCTATCAAAGGCTGGCCATGTCACTGTCTATGTTGAGAGGCATGTAAAAGAACCATTGCTGATTTTTGTTAAGAGTAGGCTGCATTGCCGTCATCGTGTTTCTGCCCTGTGAATGCCTGGTGAGCTGTCCAGGGTGAACCCTGCCCTCGCCCAGAGTTGGCTGAGATGGGCGACAGCCTCCCCGCGTCCCTAATTAGGATTATGCGGTTCATAAAATGAATGAATTTTAACAGCTTTTAAAATAATTATATATTTGACTTCCTGGCATGGCTCGGAAGCGTTTAACACCTACATCACAAGAAATTGACCCTGAAATATGGATATAAATATAGGAATGCACTTATGGTTGGTAATAAGCACAAACATGCATGAAGTAATGTTCTTGAGTGGCATGTTTGTTACACGAAGCTCAGTCAGATGTTTTAAAAATATAATTTACTTTTTATTTTATTACTTAAAAACTATTTTATTCCTCCAGACTATGCTTATACATTTATTTCTGGAAATGAAGTTGCATTCGATTACTATTATATCTGAGCCCGTTTTGCCCCTGAAGTCCAACTTCATGTTTATTTGATCTCTCACACACTCACCTAACTGCCAAGTGTGAAAGATTGTGTGTGTTGGTCCAGTCAGTGTTCTCTTAAGCTGTTCATCGTGTACCCTGACTTTTCCCAGTGTCTGCTGAGATAGAATCTAGCCTCCCAGTGACCCGAGTAGGATTAAGGGGTTCGGTGAGTGTATGAAAATTGCATGTTCTTTAAGAATGAGTGGACTATTGTGGCTAAAGTACAGTACTTGCTTACATTATCCATATACAGATATATTTTGTCAAGGCACCAGAAATGCAGTTTTATTATCTTGTTCATTTTTCAGAAGTTCAAACGTAGCATAGTTTCCTTTTTACAGATATGTGCACATGTGGCAAACTGCACTGTTAGAGTGAGAGTGAAGAGGAATAATCAGGTATCAAAGTTCAAGAGTGTTTTTAAGCCACAGGGTTCTCACTGTCTGTATCCTATTACATGAAGAGTTAACATTCCAGAGTGTTTTTCTTCCCCCTTCTTCCTTCAAAGTGAAACAAGAGCTGAGGTTCAGATATTCAGGTCCTGATCTACTAATGGCCGGACTTCTAGCTCTGCGTTCAGCTGAGACAACCGTTCTTCAGGTGTTCCTTAGGTCTACTACAGCCAGTCTTGGCATAAAGAGAAGTGCAGGAGGAAATGCAGCTTCTGTCCCTCCTGGGAGCATCAGGACTGAGGCTGACCTCCCTGAGGTCACTCTTCCCACAGTGCTGTACAGGATGATCTTTCAGGGCTACTACAGCCGTTCTCATGAGTTGCAGGTGCAGTATGCTCAGTGGTGTTTGCTGTGCTGGTAGTTATCTTGATAAATGACTGTTTGTGCATGGTTAACATTTTGCTGAGTAAAAAGAAAACTGTAGAAGACAGTTTGTCTGTGCATCTTGTTCAACATGTTTCTCACCTTGAGGATCTCATAACATTTCCAAAGCTTAATGTTTTTTGTTGTTGTTGTTTGTTTTGTGGTGTTTCTAATAATTTCTCTAGTTATATGAAAAGCAGCTTTATGGCCCCATGTATAAAGTAAGAGCAGGCAGCATGTGCTCAGTTTCTCTGAGTAGTGTGGATCTGGTGGAGGAATTGCTGAGGAAAGATGATAAATTCCCTTGTAGAGGAGACATGACCCCCTGGACTGACTACAGAGATATGCACGGTTTGGGCTATGGTCCTGTCACTCAGTAAGTCACCCTCTCTTTGTTTGTGTACGTGAATCGTTTGTAGTTCGGATTCATTTGAGGCATGCTTTAATAAAAAGGATTTTAATCGTGAGCTGAATCGCTTTCCCTGTTCGCGGACGGGCTGCTTCAGGGCCCACAAAGCATCGGACTTTCCCCAAAACCGGCGTCGGCTCGCTTTGCGCTGGTGCTTCCAGAAAGGACGTCGCGTTGTTTACTCGAAATGTGTCGTTTGCGAATGAGTCGACTCTGTGAATTGACTCTCGGTGACTCGGGGAGCTTCAGGCGCGTTCAACTCGAAATAGCTTTTGGATTAAAATAATTACAAAGTGATATCTCTACTTCCTTTTATATATTTGTATTAGGGACGGTTTTCAACTGTTATGTACAAATACCACCAATCATTGGACTCATTTGCTAAACTAATCTCACTAGTGATTCGTGGGGAGGCTGGAGCCTATCTCAGCCGACACTGGGTGAAGGTGGGGTACATCCTGAACAACTCACCAGACCATCACCGGGACAGCACATCTCGGGGCAATTTGGAACAGCCAGTTCACGTAATGTGCATGTCTTTGGATTGTGGGAGAAAACTGAAGTACCAGGAGGAAACCCATGCAAGCACTAAGACGCGTTGTCTTAGTGCTTGCATGGGTTTTGGGGAACTCCACACGGAAACGGTGGGGCCTGGGACTCGAACTCAGGATCTTCTTGCTGTAAAGCAGCCATGCTAACCACTACGCCACCGTGCCACGCTCTGCTCTGTCACCTCCACTTCAAGCTATGAAGAGCTGGTAATTAACTTATTAGTGAAATCAGGTATGTTGGTAACAAGGAAAACACTAAAAGGTCCAAGGTACCTCCAGGACCAGGATTGGGAACCTCTGCTTTCAAGACTCACTTAAGTAATATGAAGATTGAGGCACTGCCTAAAGCGAAGCTCCCAAAAAAAATCTTCTCCTGGTACAAAGTTTCAATGTGTATTCGTTTAATGACGCCATTGATGACGTAATATCCTGTAACCATCATGTTATGACCACCCCTCCCCAAAGTTTTGCTACTGTCTGAAAATTTTACGCTGTTAAGATTTTTTAATGGAAACCCAATATCACCACATAGTAGCGAGATGCCATTCCACAGGATCGGTTTACTTCTGTTAGTATGTTATGTCACATGCTTCCTCAATGTGATTGGGTTAAAATCCTTTCTGTTCAAATGATGTAATGTATTGCATGGCAGTAAGTTTATTTTGCCAGCTATAAAAATGAAGATATTTACTGCATATGGCACATAGAATTCTGTTTATGTTGTTTAAAAGGTGCTTTTTTGTTAAACCTGGTACAAGTTCAAGACAGACACGACGAGATAGGTGCAAAACGTGATCCTTTATTAAAGATCAAAAGATCATGAACCATGAGCATGAGAATGAAGGCGGGATCGTGGCGCGACTCGGAGATAGCAAACTACTCTTCAGAGGGCACAAGATGATCTGGCGGAGAGCCATGGAAGGGCCAGGAGCTTTAAGCCCGGGAATGTGACTTGGATCAGGTGGGGATGATCAGGGCGGGGTTGAAATTGGGAATCAGGTGACCTGGAAATAGATAAAGTAGAAACAGAACATGAGACAGGCATGATTAACTCTTCTGGCAGGATCTCACACTTTTTATTTTATGGCTTGAAACAAGTAGCAGTTTGGAGGGGAAGAAGTAGTTACCAATATTCAGACAATTATTACCACGGTTATATACCGCGATGTAAAATATCACCACAGGGTATCAACGTGTCCACGTACAGACACGTTTGCAACGCAAATAAATCAGATTGATGCTGTGCCAATTTCTAAAGTATGATGCAACTTCTGTGTTCTTATAGTCGGCAAACTTACTCCATGCATTTAAATCGTACAGCTCCATAAATACACTTGTGTATAAGGGGCTTAGTAACCACACGTAAACAATGTTTTCACACCTTTTAATTTTCAAAACAGGGTTTTTGTGATCTTTAAAGCAGATATGCATTGATCTCAATACCTATCAAAATTTGTTGTATTTGGTATAATCTGAAAGGGTGTGCAATATAGCCTCTAATTATTAATATTTTACACATGGAGATGATAATCGAACGGAGTAATCAATTTAAAATTACATTCTGCAACTTTTGTCCCTGAACTGTTGACAAGATTTATGAAATCATTCTGAGGTGTGTTGCAATGTGTTGTCATGTGATGTCGAAATCTTATTAAAATGTCAGAATTTAATTGACCCCAACTTTAGTTGACAATCAAAATGAAAAAAAAATTATTCTATTACATTTCTGAAGAGGATGATTCTAGTACAACTAGCAATCCTCAGATACAAGTGAAGTGATGGGAGAAGTGTGTGACCATGGGTGGTACCTATGTGAAGAAAGACAAATAATTGTGCCAAGTTTCATTCCTCTCAAAAATGAGTCAGGGAATTAAGTATCTTTATTGAGCAGCCCTCAAATATACAACTGTGCAGCTAAGGGCCCGGCAGTAACTTAGGCTTGGTTGGGATTTGAATTCACAGAGTCCTGATCAGTCCAAAATTTTTTAATCTTCTGCCCTTAAGTCTACCTAGAGAACCCTTCCAGAGTTTAATAATTTGTTATTGAACCATATACTAGGTGTGTGGACAGCACCTGTCTATCTTTGTTCTCCTAAATCCTTCATACACACTACTCCTGATTTCTATCAACAATTTGTAATAGTGGGATATTCTAATAGCTTCTTTCAAGCAAAACCTAGTAATATGTTGTGTTTTTTCTTCACTAGCGAAGGGGAGAAATGGTACAAACTCCGATCTGTGTTGAACAAGCGTATGCTGTATCCGAAGGACACTGTAAAATATGAGAATGTGGTAAATGAAGTGGTGACAGATTTTATCAAACGGATATACCATCTGCGCAGGATCAGCGCCACTGGCGACCTGGTGCTCAACATGTCTAATGAGCTGTACCGTTTCTCTCTAGAAGGTATGGCCAGTCAAATGTCAATTATATTTATATATACAGGGTGACCCAAAAACCCTCCTACGTTTCAAAGGTAAATGAAAAAATAAATCATTAAAGACAATCAAATTATTATTTCCTCACATGAAACTTAATATTTAAAATAACAATAAATAAAGTTTTTATATGTCATATTTCATAGATAAAATCTGGTTTCATGCATCATGTTTCCAAGATAACATCCTCCAATTGGTGGTTGCGATTGTCTGTTCACGATTGGAGGCGATTTCTGAAGACTGCAATGGCCCAATGGGTCATGTCATGGGGGAACAGTGGTTATCTTCTGTTGAAATGCATCCGTCAAGAGTTTGGGGTCAATGAATATACACTGATTTAAGGTAGCCCAACAGATAACAATCACAAAGGGAGAGGTCAGAAGAACAGGCCAACTGTCCAACATCACCTGAGCTGGAATCATTTCCCACAGCATTTACAGTGATTTCCGAGCTGTGTATGCCGTAGTTCCATCTTGCTGAAACCACATATCGAGTTCTTCAAACTCAAGGTGTTCAAGTTGGGGTTGGACTACTAACAGACCTTAGCACTGCCTCACCTAGTTTCAAATGTGTGCAAATAATAATTTGATTATTTTTAACCTTTTTTAATTTACCTTTGAGATGCATGAGGTTTTTATTGTCACCCTGTAGTAATTGTACTTATGCTATGTCTTATGTGTGTGTGTGTGTGTGTGTGTGTGTGTGTATGTATATATAT
>JAOUQZ010000047.1:20996653-21016492 GCA_028564935.1 Neosilurus hyrtlii | reverse complement strand
TCTCTCTCTCTCTCTCCCCCACACACACACACACACACACACACACACACACACACACACACACACACACACACACAGACCCCACGAGACTCTTTATTAAGTGCACACTTCTCACCCATTGATTGGGAAAACAGACAGCTTAACAGTAAACAGAGAAGTGCTTTCTATGTCTGCTCGGAGTGACACGTCCACCCCCCACCCCACACACACAGACACATGCTTGAATATAAAAAAATTAAGATTTTTCTACCCCCTGCCCAGTATCTTGACCACACCTTTGTTCTTTGTATTAATACTTTATTTAAATTGGGTTTAACACTCTCAACTAACAACAAAAAAAATCTAATTTGTTTGCCCTGCCTCACTGTGTCACAACCTGCTATAGTGTACCAATCACCTTTTGACCTTCCTCCCCTCATTTGGGATTGTTTTCAGGACCCAGCCCTCATTCCGAATTAATTGAATAGCCCTGGTATAGAGCTTGGCTTAAACCCCACAATAATGGTTACAGTTAAAGCATATATGCTTTGACTCTTTGATTTGTCATCACCTGTTTTGCCACAGCTACTTAGAATCCTGTGTTCTACAGGTCAGCGCGCCAGTTTTCACGTATTTTCCAGCAGCAGTTGCAGCCACATTTCAAAATTTCTTCAGGAATTTTTCTGGTTGTTAATTATCCCTCAGATAGCAAATCCATCAGAGTGTGCCATTCTCAAGTAATGTATACTAATGTCTATTATCCCAATATATAGAGAAAATATATAGAGGTCAAAGCACTTAATCACATTGTGCTTGTGGCACACTAACCAGTCATTTTCTAGAAAGTAATGATCAATTTAATGAATCTATTTAAAGTTTGTGTTATTAACTTTGGACAGAATCTACTCACTTTCACTAAACTCCATACCTTGCGTGCATATCATAAATCCAAATAACCGATTCAAGGACTTGTACTGATTGAATATATAGCATGAACAAAGGTATGATACTACTTCACTGTTTTAAAAGTCTACAGTAAATTTTTACTTATTTTTTTAGTTTTCATAAACAGTAGTATATAAAACAAATGTATAAAAATGCACAAATGTATCAGATTCCCGAACAAAATGAAGGTCCTTTCAGTCAAAGAGCATTTGCTTGTTTGCTTTTCAGGTACGGTCACTAGTAGGCATGCTGCAACAGTTGAGGTAGAGAGAGCCTTCCTGGTCATTAGTCATGTGACATACTGATGGGACATTGTGGCAGAGAGATGCTTGTGGTGCTAGTTGTATTATGATAGCGGGGATGGCGGCGGGGGGGGGGGGGGGGGGGCAAGACAAGGTGTTAATAAGCTCAGAATAATCAACGGTCAGAACAAAATTAAGGCCGTTTCACTGAAAGAGATTTGAACCCCTTTTACCCTGTTTGCTTTTCAAGTACACTTAGTACTTAACAGGACAGTGTGCAACAGCATGCCATCTAATGGACACCTGGTCATGGGACATACTGACAGGACATTGTGACAGAGAGATAAAGTGTTTGCTGTGAGTTTATATCATTGAGATTTCATAATAGTTACCGGAACCAGTGAAAATAGTAAACTTTACACTGACTGCAGAGGTGAAATCATGGTGGGGAGTCTGTTTAGAACTCTGGGAGAACCACCAAGCTTTGATGTAATTATAGGGTACCTGGTTTCTGGATTTTTTGAGATATGAAGTCAGCCAAGCATATTTTCACAGTTGAGTGCTTATGATGCAATAAGCAAAGATATCACTGCTCACAATAACTCGATGAGATCACAGTGGTATTTTATTTATTTGTTTGTTTGTTTGTTTGCTATATTGTATTATTCCCACAATGGAAATTATTGCCTTTGCATTCAACCCATCCAAAGTGAGCACACACATGCAAACAGTGAGCATGCAGACAATCGGAGCAGTGGGCTGCCACACACATTGGGGGCACCTGGAGAGCAGTTGGTGGTTAGGTGCTTTACTCAAGAGCACTTTAGCCATAAAGGTGGAGGAAGTGAAGATGCAGCTCACTCTCCCACCAACACATTTTTCCTGCTGGTTCGGGAATTTTGTTCGCCAAGCCACTTCTCTAACTGTTAGGCTACATAGTTTAATCATAGTTTATTTCACATATATTTCATAAATTTGATGCCTGATGTTCTTTGGGATGGACTCCTTTTTTAATCAAGTATATATTTTTTTTCAAATTTTAAATTATGACAGTACAACATGTAGTGAAATGCTAGATTTAGTGACAACAAATAATACGGTGTGTAAAGTGTCAGTGCAGTATGTACACAGAGATGTCCAGTGAGTGTGGTTGTTGTGTGTGCAGAGTAATGCAAGGTGTACAGGGAGTGCAATTTTTGTGTGCAACAATCAGCGGAGGTAGAATGTAATGATCATGTGTAGGGTAGGTCTACAAAGTCCAGGTACCAGTGTTCTGGTTGAGGGCCTGAATGGCCTGCGGGAAGAAGCTCCTCATTTGCTCAGTGTTTGTTTAATATGAATAAAGCAGAGTTTAAAATTATAATCTGGAGGGGTGGACAACCAAATGTAGCAAGAAAGGTGGGATAGAGCGTAGAAAGGGGTTTATATCAAATTCAGATTTGTGTTAAAGTTTAAGTGGTCACAGGAGAATTTTGGTGCACTCAGCAGACACCGATAATAAGGGGAGCACCAGGCAGGCCAGTGTGAGGTATATCAGAAACAGGGCTCACTTGTGAGGTGTGGGAACTATTGTGAGTGATCCCCTCTAAAAGATTTTTTACAAATATTTTAGTATGAGCGACCGTCTGATCCACACTCCGGAGCAGTAGGTGGCAGTAATGAACCAAAACAAGTTGGACGACAATCGCCATCAAACAACAACAACAATAATAATAAGAAGAAGCAGAAGCTGGTGCGTTTCCTCTTTCCTCCCCATGGGGGCAGTATTGTTATTGGGTTTCTCGGAAGATAGCGCCATTACAACGAAGAAGTAGAAAATGTTGCTGTGTTGGTCGCTTGTTTCCTGAAGAAGAAGTGACCATATTAATATAAATAAAAGGCAGTTTTGGATGTGGTCAGCTGGAGTGGATGGGATTTAACCAACGACGTGACTAGACCTTTGTGTTGTGAAGTGTGCAGCGTGTAAGCCGGTTAACGTTGCTCGCGAGGTAACAGCTAGCTAGTTAGCTACCAGGGTTGTTCATTATTAACCTGTAAGGTTAGCTAGCTAACTAGCTGTAGTTCTGCTTTCTGTTTTTACTATGGTTGAGGTTTATGTTTAAATAAGTCAGGCTGCTTCTCTTCAGATATCAAATCCGGGATGTTTTCATGCGCTCCTCGAAGGAAAGTTTTTAAAAGCTTCTCTTCCATGGTTCCTCTTGAACTGTGTGTTATCAAGCCATTTCTGTGTTAATAAACAGGTCAGGGGTCCCACTGTGAACCTGATCTAATGCTGAGCCTACTTTAGTGACCAGTCCTGATACCTGTTTGCATTTATCCATAATGAATCCAAATAATGCCTTTGGTAGCCAGCAGGGTGCTTTCCAAACACCTAGTAATGTTAGTCAGAGTAGTGGCCTGTTTCAGACAATTTGTCAGCAGGGTACAAGCAGCACAGCACCTAACATTGGCTTTGGACAGAAGTCACCCTTTGGCCAGTCTTCAGCTTTCAGCCAGCCGTCAGTTTTTGCTCAGGGGTCCTCTCAAGCATCGGTTTTTGGACAAACATCATCATTTGGTCAGTCATCCTCTTTTGGCCAAGGTAGTGGGTTGGGACAATCCTCGTTGTTCAGCTCCCCTTCTCAAGCACCGGCTTTCGGACAGCAAACTTTGGGTCAAACAACACTGGCATTTGGAGCACCTCCACCATCTGCAGGACAGATTCAGACTCCAGCATTTGGTCTGGTGCAAGCATTTGGTCAGACTTCTGGATTTGGATCACCTACACCTGGATTTTCCTCCAATAACTTACAACTGCCTAATAATTCCATCAGCACTGGAGGATCTCAGCCATCATTTGGTCAGCCATCATCTTTTTCTAACACAAGTTCTGCTGTCAGTGGCCAGAGCAATACACAGACTAGTGGCTTTGTGCCAAAATTTGGCTTTAAGCCTCCAAATGACACTGTCTTCAAGCCTATTTTCAGTGTGAGTCCAGTACCTCCCTCTGCTCAACCTCCTTCGGCTCCTGAGACCTTTGGGTTACCTAAGCCAGTTACAGCCGGTTCCGTTAGCAGTGGTCCTGTTACCTCTGGTGGCTCACTTTTCACAAGTGTTAAACCAAGTACCCTAGGGTTCAGTTTCTCCCAGCCTGGAGCAGTCCCTTCAGCATTGGTCACAAGTGCAAATGTGTCTCAGCCTGCAGGTGGAATGATCCAGTTCACGTTCTCTCAACCTGCCAATCCCTCCAGCAACAGCAGCGGCAGCATTTCCTGCAATCCTACCCCATTTAGCTTCACTCCAAAAGTTCTTCAGCCCCAGACTACCTTTAGCCAACCATCATTTACATTTAGTGGTTCCAAACCTGAGGAGAGCCCAGAAGTGAGAAAAGAGGAGAGCACAGGAGAGTCAGCTTTTGGAAGTCTTGGGAAGGGCATGAAACGGAAAGAAGAGCCCAGTGATCCAAATGCTATTCACGGAAAAAGTACCAAACTTGAGGAAGCACAAGGTGAATCTGGAGGCCCTAGACATCCATCCAAGCGGTCCCTTACTAGGAGTCAAGGCGCTACACCTGGGCTGTTTAAGAATGCCTTGAGTGATTTAATTAAGGTATCAGTCAACGCCACTAAGAAAGAAGATCAGTTGATTGACAGGACTTCCGGGGATCGACCAGTCCCCCCAGTTTCAGATGTGGATACTCCAGTTACCCCACCTAGACCTCAGGCTCCTATAAGGCATGTCCTGGAAAAAAGAGAAGAGAAGCCAGGTGAGTTTTGTATTTGTAGGTGTTGACTTTAAGCCAGATTTCTAAAGTAATTTTATTATTTTCAGTTGAGATGTAAATTGAACCCAAGTAATGCCATGTTAGTGTCTTTAAAATGCTTTTTTTCTTCTTTCTTTTTTTTAACTCGAAGCTATCGAGGCTGATGTATCGATCAGTATCTCCCCTCGAAGAGCTGGACGTAGGGAGAGCACCGATAGTTTATCAAGTTTTTCTGGCTCTGAACTCACGGTCATGCAATGCAAGGGAATCCCACGCAACCTCAACCAGAAAGATCCGGTCAAAAATCACTTTAGTCGCTTTGGAAAAGTGCACCGGGTGTACTGCAGACCTGATAAGAATCTTGCTATTGTCCATTTTTATGATAATGTAAGAGGATTTTTTTTAAGTATTTGTAAGATGTGAGATTTTAATGTATACAGCTTTATGGGGTTATCAGTTCCTAATGCTAGTATTCACCTCTCTTCCAGGCATCTGCGTTAAGGGCAAAAAAGAAGGGAAAACAATTCCATGGAACAGAACTCCAAATATTTTTGCAACGAAAGAAACAAAGTAAGTGCAGTAACTGTGTGGTAACACAAGCTGTTCATTGATCTCACCGAGCCATGACAAGGCCCTCCTTTATTTTTGGAATATTCTGTAATCCTATTAGAGTCACGGGGAGCCTGAAACCCAGATGACATTAGGCGAAGACAGGCTTACACTGAAAAGCTTGCATGACCATTGCAGGGCCATCACACACAACCATTCACACTCACACCTAGGGGCAATTTGGAACAGCCAGTTAGCCTAATGTTCACGTCTTTGGACTGTGGGAGGAAATCATAGTGTCTGGAAGAAACCCACGCTTTTATGGCTGTTATGCCGATATATTAAGCACTACATCTCCAACCCAACCCCTCCCCCTCCTCCACCATTAATAATTCTGAAAAAAAAAAAAAGTAATAGAAGTGTTTGCATTTCTAGGTCCAGGCACAAAAAGAGAGAAACCTTCAGAAGTCAAGGATGTAGTGAGTACAGAAGAAGAGTCAAGGCCAGAGGGATCTCAGCTCACACCACTGCGAAAACCACTCCCCAGATCCACTATCAGCAGCTCACTTGTAAAAGGGTAAATATGCCTGTGGTCTTTTTTTTAATGTATACAGTAACTGACAATATAATGTAATAAGTAAGAATATTTTTTGAAGCACTTGCAAAGCTGTACACCCAACTTAAAACTAACATTTTTTCCAACTTGTACCTGATTTACGAATCTCATTTCAATTACATTTTTTTGAGCAGGGTCATAGTTCAAGTTCATTTTAATTTAACATCATCAACACAGAAAAGAAGCAACTCACTGCACTTCCTACTTCAGGATCAATGTATTGTAAACCCAAGAAAATAAACAAACAATTAAATAAATACGTTTTGGTGGCAAAGTTCTTGAATACCTGAATAAACAGTTTTCTAAAAAAAAAAAAATAGATTCTTAGTATGTAAAAGGATAACAAGAGATGGTTTTCGTAATTTACTTTCAAGTTTTTTATTTACTTGTTTGTTTAGCGAGCAAGTAAAAGCTTGAGGTATGGTATGTTTTATGTTGTATTGATGGGCAGGATTATATGTAAGTTAAATTATTTTTGTATCTGAAGCTGATTCTATTTAGAATCTGAATGAACCTTCAGTCACATTATATTTTAGACAAGCATTACAGTGGACAGTGGTTTGTGCTGTTGGACTTTGCAGAGACGTAACATTTCTACATTATAAAAGAGACGCTGCAAGTTTTCGAGAAAAGGCCCTTGTTGATTCTTGCCATTGCGTTGGTGTTCGATGGGTGGGGCTTGGGTCAGGCTTCGCACAGAATCTACACAGCCAATGAAGTAAAAGAAGTTCTATGCTTATGAAAAATATTTTAAATTGATGTTCATGATACACATCATCTTAAACCACACATTTGAATTAACATTTTTATTTTTTACCTAACTTAGAACTGGCTTTTTTTAGTTTGTGTGTATGTTTAATTTTACTCATCTTGTCTTAGTGTGGCATTAAGTCAAACACTTGCTGGAGCTTCCGTAATTCTGGGCAGTTTATTTATATTTCAGATGAAATTCCGGGTGGGAGACAATGATTGGCAATTGTTTCCCTTTTGAATGGGCCCTTACTCTTGCTTTCTGATATTCTGTAATAGTAATAATAATAGTAATATCAATGATAATTACAATAATGGCTAACATTGCTTATGCTGGCATAGCACCAAAGCAGCTGGGAGAACTTGCGCAGGATTAATCAAAATTGCACACCATGATGAGCCCACACCCGCGCATAAACATCATCGGCAGATCCGACGGACCCCCTAAGAATAATAATTATTATATTAATATTACTTTACTACATTTAGTGTGAGTTTTACTTTTGACATCTGATGAAATGCACAATGCACAGTGATCATAATACGTACATGTTCTTTTTTTCTGTTTTTTTTTATTTGTTTTTTTTTTCCTTTCAGATCCCCTTCTAAGAAGTCGTCTGTAGCCAAAATCCTCCAGTTTGATAATGACCCCCTACAGGATGTGAGCTCAGAGAGTCTGAGTGGAGATCTCCAAGCGATCATGCCGTCATCCCTTCAGGCTTTAATTGGTCAAATAGCTGAAAGTGCAGAGGAAAAATTCCGCCTTCTTGAACAGAGAGACAAGATTTTACGCCAGTGTAAATATCTATTGTTATTCACCTGTTTGTCATCTCACCTACTTCTGATTTACTTATAAACAGGTAATAATTTATTTTTCTTTGTAGTGAGACCAAAGAAAACTGACTTGGACTTGTCCAAAGTGTTTGTGGGGACATGTCCAGATATGTGTCCAGAGAAAGAGCGCTACATGAGAGAAACTCGCAACCAGCTAAGCGTTTTCGAGCTTGTTCCAGACACCGAAAAGGTTTCCACTTAAATATTTTTTCCAGTAGTAAAATAAAATCTTTCCAAATAATGGCTGTCTGGAAACCAGAGAGACACCATCATGCCTTTACAGAGAACATATGGACACTTTTTAACTTGGGGCAATTGAGTTGAACCTGTTCTGTTGTACAGGTGGACCACTATGCTGCCATTAAAGAATACAGCAGGTCCTCTGCTGACCAGGAGGAGCCTCTCCCTCATGAGCTGCGCCCTCTGCCAGTACTGAGCATGACGATGGACTACTTGGTCACTCAGATAATGGACCAGGGTGAGGGGAACTACAGAGACTGGTACGACTTTGTTTGGAACAGAACCAGAGGGATTCGGAAGGTGTGCTTCATCGTTTCTATATATACACATACTCTTTGCGCTGGTGGTGAAGTTGATCTATTGTTTCATGTCATTATAGACTGTAGACATGTCCATGTCGTGTGTCTGCAGGATATTACGCAGCAGCATCTCTGTGACCCGGTGACGGTGTCTCTAATAGAGAAATGCACTCGCTTCCACATCCACTGTGCACACCATCTGTGCCAAGAGCCCATGTCTTCTTTCGATGCCAAAATTAATAATGAGAACATGACCAAGTGCCTGCAGAGTCTTAAAGAGATGTATCAGGACCTGGCCACCAAGGATGTGTACTGCGCCAAAGAGGCAGAGTTCCGCCAGTACAATGTTCTTCTCAAACTCAATGATGGTGATATCCTTCGGTATGCTTCAAGATAACCCCCACCATATGTCCCATGTATGTTCCTAGTGATCTGACGAGGTTTGCCTTAACCTTCTGTTTGTCTTTTTTTTTCTATTCTAAAAGTGAGGTTCAGCAATTTCGCAAAGAAGTCCGGGATTCTGTGGAGGTGAAGTTTGCCGTCCAGGCCTTTGCAGCCCTAAACAGCAACAACTTTGTCAGATTCTTCAAGCTGGTGAAATCTGCATCTTATCTTTCCAGCTGTATTCTTCACAGATATTTTAACCAAGTGAGTGCTGTTTATGCAAATTAGTGTCTATTTTAAAGTTGAAACTCATTTTTTGGACAATTTTGTCGAATACCATGCTTAAAAAGCTCAATTAAATAAAAAAATAAAAGGACATCCACATGATAAAGTTTTTTGAAGCTCATTAAATATTGATTGCAGCTTTTGCAGAATTCCAGAAAATATCAGACTACCTCGAGTATTATGGGTGATACTTGGAAAAAATAAATAAATAAATGTATTGAATAGAGGTGAATGTAACGTTACCTCTATTTTATAACAATTTATGGCACTAAATAAAATAATAAATAAATAGATAGATAGATGGATAGATAAATAAATAAATCTTTTTTTTTTTTTTTACCCAACCAAACAAGAGGTACACCTTGTCATTTAGTAAAGTGTAAGATGAACTGAGTAACCCCGTGTTTACACTAAGGCACGATCTCTGCGATTTGTGAGAATCGTGATAAGCGTAGGGGGTTGTGGGATTGAATCAATATGATCCTGAGGGACCATGGTGGATTCGTGATGATCATGCTGACCCAACCATGCTCCAAGCGTGCTCATAAATAGTGGGGCTCCTCTCTTTTTTGAATCAAGATGATCTCGGACATTGTGCCCCAGTGTAAACCCAGGGTAAACAGGTAGAATCAGGTGTGACCCCCTGATAGGTTGTGTGAAAACCAGCAGTCTTACCCCTTCTAAGGTACATTTGGACACACCTGCCACAGAGCATGCATCTCGAATAGTGCATGGAATCAATATCTTAAAAAGAGCAAGTCGTGTTTGATTGAATTTTGGATTCACCAATGTCTCATTTATTATAATTTATTTTTTTTATTATTTTAGGTAAGGGGTGCTGCCCTGAAAGCCTTGAATGTTGCCTACACTGTGGGTTCTCAGAGGTCCACCTCTTTCCCTGTAGAGGACTTGGTCCGAATGCTTATGTTTCGCAATGCTTCGGAAGCAACTGACTTCATTCAGCTTTATGGGCTTAACGTTTCAGATGGGTAAGGTTCTCAACTTTTCCTTTTTTGCCAGGAAAGATTTAACAAACTGTTTAGCGTGTACCATCTGTTACATTTAAAGAGTTGAATATGAATTTCACTTAATCTGCAGTGCTGCAAATGTTAATGTTAGACATATGGATTTTTTTCATGGCATTTCTCTAGCATGGTTGAACTGAGCCGTACTGCCTATCAGGAACCAGACCCACCCATTCCACCAAAGAAGTCCATTGCTATTGAGAAGAAGAAGATGGTGCTGATTGGGGAGGTTTTGAATGGAGGTCCACTGCCCAACCCGCCACAGCACACACCAGTCTGCAGCTTTGACTCGAATAATAAATACAGAGGGGATTTATCTTCCTTGGAGTCATTGCCATCTGCCACAAAAGGTTAGTCATTGGATCGTGTCGTAGAAATAAAAAGTCGACTTATTATAAAATCTGTAAATTGACCTCAGAGGATCTTTATAAACTATAGTGGATATAAAATGTTCACACCCCACTGTTAAAATGCTGTTTTTTTTATGTATAAATGAGACCAAGATTTCAGAATGTTTTTTACCTTTAAAAAAGCCCATTCACTTACCAGACATATTAAATAAACATGAACTACAGTGGCGGCAAGGTGGGGTAGTGGTTAACACGTCCGTCTCACTGCATGAAGGTCATGGGTTCAATCTCCGGGTTTGGTTGTTTTTGTGTGGAGTTTGGATGTTCTGCTTTTGCTTGCAAGGGATTCCTCCGGGTACTTGGTTTCCTCCCACAGCCTAAAGACATGCACATTAGGCTAATTGTCTGCTCCAAACTGCCCCTTGTTGTGAGTGTGTGTGTTGCCCTGTGATGGTCTGGCAGTCTGTTCAGGATGTACTTCCACTTCTCGCGGTGTCAGCATGTGGCCTTAGTAGGATTAAGCATTTTGGCAAATGATTAAGTGAGTAGAGTGAAATACACTTTCATGGAATTTAAATGGAATCTGCATCCATGTTTTTCTGAAGCTGTTTGCGTCCTTCTGTATCTGAGTGTCAGTGACCTCTGCAATGGGTGCAATGGTATTAGTAAACATTGGTATCCTTCTTATTTCTCTAAAAATCGTATGCCACTTCTTGTTTCTTAACACTTGATCTCTTACTTTCACACTTTCTATGAATCAGTGTTGCACTACCAAGTTATTGTGCATGAACAAAATCATTTCTCAGGCCACACAGTCTTGTTATTGCTATTGTAAACAGACACACAAAAAAAAATAAGATGTAAAGCTGGAGAAAAAGAGCTACTGAGCCCATGAGCACTTTGCATTCAGCCAAAATGAACTCATAAATTAAGATTGTTGTCATAAGTTAAGATTGTGGAAGATTAAACACTAGTGAATTAGCACCTTTAATGTAACATTTGAGGGGGAAAAAAATATAACTAAATGCATCCATGTGTCTAAAAAACTTTCATTCACTACCCCTACTCACTATCAAGGGAATTACTGTGTAGTGAGCTCAGTGGTAAAGTGTGAACACGCTTTCGGACACTTCTCTTTGGCACCATTAATTATGTATTGCTGTCGCACCTTGAAAACGTGACAGAGTTGGTGGGCCATCCATAAAAGACTCTGCCACTGCCTTTAATCAAATCAAGTTTAAGGCTTTGGATCAAGTTCTTTTTCTGCATTGCAGCTTTATTTTTCATCTGTTATATCTTACTCTATTTTGGCTGGCCTTATTTTCACTATTTCTATTGAAATTCTACTGACTTTTGAATTTTGTAATCGTTGTTGTCCTTCTTGTGTTAAATGCAGTAAGGCGACTCCGAGACAAGTCTGAGACTCCTTTCAGGTTGTTTGGGTCACAAGAATGAGGGTGTGATAGAGTAACCAATGATATAGAAGTAACAACAAAATGGTGCGAAAGCGAGAATCAGTGTGTTTACACATGCTTGATTTAAACATTTCCCTCTGGTACTGTTTGATTTCGGAAATAGGCCTTTCTGAGATGATGTATTAGGATGTTGGTGAACACAGTTTGTGAGGGGAGGCTGCAGGAAGTACTATAGGGGCATCGTGACCAACAGTAAAATCAAGGAAATGCAAAGTGGCCATCAGCAGCTTTCAATTTTGATAGGCACTGTGGCAAATGGATGCGGCTTATGTCCGGTTGCGTTTAGTGTTCTCCATCTTTTTGCACATGATGACTAAAAGGCAAAGCTTTCAAGTTTGTATAATGTATTGAGTGGATTGTAGATCAGGACTGCAATAGAGCCATGTGACTTTTTTCCCCCCATAATCTGCAGTGAAAGGCCTGGTTGAGCTGGACCTCAGGTCTCAGCTCAAACCCAAGTTGCTGGCAGAACCAAGGTTGTTTTTGGAGCCCCCTGCAGCGGTGGAGCATGCCCAGCATGAAGACATACAGGAGACCGGAGAGTCCTCACAGCGTATTGTACCAGTGCTCCCTGTAAACCCCCAACTCATGTTCCAGCCCATTGCTCAACCTATAGCTCAGCCACAGCCTGTCAGGCCCCCATCTCCAAAAAGAGAACCAGTCTACACAGACCAGGTGATGGTAGTTCAGAAAATAACAACTTTACCTTTTGTGACCTATTAAAACAATGACGTCAGTTGTTATAGAGCATGTATTTAAATAGTTACCAGCCTCATTCCGCACTACTAACAGGATTTAATGTCTGAAGTGGAGACTTTGGTGGAGGAGATTCTAGCGGATGAAGTGCTAGACATAGCTAAAACTGGGGCTCAGTATGTCTCTGCAGCTCTGAGGTAGGTACACTTTTACTCCCATTCTCCCACTCGCTTCATTGTGTTTACAATACATATTATATTCAGGCATATGATTTTGGATTTGTTTGCAGTGTTCACTGACAGCCAGTGAGGTTTTTTCCTTCAAATGCATATTTAATTTGGCAGAGATTAATATACCAGTATGTCTGTACTTGGTTGCACCATTTCTCTTGTTTACAGTGAGAGTGAGAGAGAGCTGCAAACAGTGGTGACTGAAGTTGTGGACCATTTGCTCAGAGAAGTGTCTACTTCTGAGATCGCTGCTGAGAAAAAGCGAATTGCTGAAGAGAAACAGAGGAAGCTAGAGGAAGATAGGTGTGTAATACCCATCGTTCTCTTTGATTTTATTATTTTTTTAATGATTTTGGAAATTCCAATGGAATTAAATTTTTTGTCTCTCATACACTGGATATAAAAAGCTTTGTTAGCCCTTGTTCTTATGCCCTTGTTAATTTTATTGTTATGTAAAAACTGAGGCCAAGTTAAATAATTTCAGAATTGTTTCCACCTTTAATGAGACCTATAGCCTGTAAAACTACTTCTGAATAAAGTATTTTAGTAGAAAAAATAAAATCCCTATTATTTCAACGAGAGATCTAAGGAGAGATCATTGTTGAAAGGTATCAGTCAGGACAAGGGCATAAAATAATTTCAAAGATATAAGATGTACTATGGAACACAGTTAAGACAGTCATCAACAGTGGAGAAAATATGGCACAATACAAAGGACTGGACATCCCTCCAAAATTGATGAATAGACAAGAACAAATCAACAACAACAAAAAAATGGCTTCACCTGAAGAGGATTCATATTTTGCAGTGGTCCAACCAGAGCGTAGTCCTGAATCAAATTGAAAATCTGTGGTGGGATTTGGAGAGGGCTGTGTCCAGGAGATGCACTAGATTTGAAATGCTTTTACAAAGAACAGTAGGCACAGAGGGCAAAAATAAGATGTGGCTTGCTGACAGACACCTACCCAAAGAGACTGAATGCTGTGATGAAAGCAAAAGGTGCCTTAACAAAGTATTAATTTAAGGGTGTGAATATTTATGCAACCAGCCTATCGTGTGTGTGTGTGTTTTGGTTTTATCTATCTATCTATCTATCTCTATCTATCTATCTATCTATCGATCAATCGATCAATCGATCAATCGATCGTTCGTACTGCTTATGGGCAATACGGTGGTGTAGTGGTTAGCACATGTTCTTCACAGAGGGAAGGTCCTGGGTTTGAGTTTTGAGCTTAGGTGTTTCTATATGAAGTTTGCATGTTTTCCCCGTGCTTGCGTGAGTTTCCTCATACAGTCCAAAACTGTACATTCAGCTTTCAAATTGCCCATATTTGTGAGTGTTTATGGTTATATGTGAGTGTTGGCCCTGCGATGTTTTGGCGAGCTGTTCAGGGTTTACCCCACCTGTGCTCTGTGTCAGCTGAAACAGGCTCAAGCGTAACACAGCTGGGTGAGTGAATGGTTTGTACAGGTTATATGTCACATTGAAGAAAAATAAATTTTGTGGATGTGTAGACATTTTATATCCAGTGTATCCTAAGCATGGCAGTGTCATGAAATTAACATGTTGCCACAATTAAAACAGCACATTACATTTTCTTGTGTCATTTTTGTGTTTTTTATTTCAGACGTAGAAAAGAACTAGAAGACTTCTTGGACAAGCTGAGCTCAAAACTATGTACTGAAATCAGTGAGGAGGTTCTTGCACAGTGCACACAGGAAATCGCTGATGTGGAAATGAAGTGAGTTTAAAGAATATGTGTATTGTGTCAGAAATGTTAATCTGTTATTAGTAAATGGAACTGACTGTGTATTACTCTTTACTCTTGATAAAACTATGTAATAATTTACAATTATTCACTGAAGGCTGAAAAGTCAACTATTCAATTCTGAAAAATCCGTTGAGCCTGAATCAAATAATTGTTTTAGTATATTCTATATGGGAACACAGGCAAACTAAAATGGGATTTCTATTTGTTTATCTTTTTTTTTTATTATTATTGTACTTTATTTTTTTACATATCAGGTATGGTGAGGCTGGTAAGCTTTGTGAGCAGAGCACAAATTATTTATGTAAAGGTGTATTTTTCTAAGTTTTATTATATACTGCAGGGAAACATAAAGAAAAGCAAATTAAAACAAGATTTCTGTAGTTTATTTTTACTTATTTTTCAGGCAGATAAGCTCCATGAGCAGAACATAATGTCTATGTTACAGTGTGTTTTAAAACTCATTCAGACTTTTAGTGTATATACCACACAGAAACGAAAATTGTGCTCAGTAATGACATTATTAAACTTTTTCAAATTTAAATGTCTACTACATAGAAACAGAAGAAAAGCAAACTAAATAAGATTGTAATGTTTTTCCATTTTTAAAGTGTGACAGTGATGACGCTGCCTGCTGCAAGTGACCGTGACAAACCATGAATATGTCTGTTGTTTTGATTCAAGCATTATCTACTCGGTTAATCACGAATCAGATTGCACATTTCTTGTGTAATATGTAGTAACACGCTAAAGTTTTGATCATCACACCCATAGGTGGTCCTTCCTAAAATGGTTGCCCCAAAGTTGGAAGCATACAGTTGTATAGGCCCAAAACTGTTCCAGGATGACAATGCACCTGTGTGCAAGGTAAACTCCAATAAAACATGATTTTCCAAGGTTGGCGTGAAACAACTCGAAACCTGTGTCCTGCACAGTCTTGACTTCAAGCTTAAAGGACACCTTTGGGATAAACTGGAATGCTGACTTCTACCAGTGCTGGATCTCACTAATGCTCTTTTGGCTGAATGGGCAAACCCATGCTCCAGAATCTTGTGGATTCATTCCCCTGAAGAGAGAAAGTGGTCATAACAGCCAAGTGGGACTTAATCTGGAATCAGAATTAACACGTATGGGTGTGGTGGTCAGGCATTTAAAAAATTTTGGCCATGTATTCTGCTTGTCTTTGTCTGATGTCTCTTAATGTACTGTAACATGCAATTAATATGTATTTTTGTAAATGTTTTTCCACAGACTTGCACTGGAGGAGGAGGCTGAACGTAAGTCTCGATGCACAGAGGAGGTGTGTAACAGCATTGTAACCGAAACACTGGATATGGAGATTACCAGCCTGGTCAGTGAGGTGTTGGATGCCGAATTACAACAGATACAAAAGTTTATTAAGAGGTGTGCAGTATAACTTGAGATATTATAACTATAACTTGAGATATTATCTTGTCTAAAGAGAATTCAGACAGTTTGGTGTGTCTGGTTCTATATGTGTGTAGGTGGCGTGATGTGGTCGCTGTGCGTAGACAGTTGAAACGGCAGATGCGTGGATTCCCTGCAGCCCCATGCTGTGTTGATCCTCGTTTCAAGTTGAAAGCTTTGGTCCCGAGTGCTCCATCTTTTCCGTCTATGGACTCTCTTGCTCGAGGTCTCATCAACCTGGGCAGTGCAGGAAACATGGTCGTGTCATGCACAAGGTGACCTCATCATTTCTGTTATGTTGTGCATTTTTATTTGTTATCTTGTAGCTGTTAACTCTATTTGATTCTATCAATGGCAGGTTGCTCAAAACAAGAAATGTCACCATCCATCAGATGAGAGTAGACTACTATTACAATTTGTTATTGAGGTGAGAACTTGTGATAGGAAATTAATGGGCAAGTTGATGTTAACCTGACTGATTAATAATGTGCTTTTATTTGATTCCTTCAGCGAGCGTGTGTGGTCTCCTCTCGACCTGCCCACTCTGGTGGCTGAATTCACTCCTAATCCTCCTGACAGGATCTTTTGGAAAGCCAGTCTTCTGCTTCCCAGTGACCAGGATGGTGATATGAACGGGTAAGAGAAAGAAAATTACAAGCAGCCCAAAGCAAAAGCATTCAATAGAAAGTTTGTTGAAATGCTTAAAATAGTATTTTTTTGTTGTTGTTTTTTTTTATGATTGTCCTTTAGCACATTAACCAAATGGCTGGAAGTTAAGCTGGGTGGTGCCGAGAGGATGTCACAGTCAGAAGGCAAACTCAGTACTTTGGTCATGAGTAACAGCTTCAGAGTTATTGGACAAAAGACCCATAAAGTTCACGTCTGTATGAAGGTGAGACCCTGATCTGGAAAAAACAGTTGCTCAGTGCTCTCACTGATATTACATTGTCTACTAGGTTAATTTACTTTTTTTTTATATAAACTAGCAATGTGAACAAGCAGCCAACTAATTAATTGCTTATACTATATTATAGTATTGTAGTGGAGGCTTAGTGCATAATGCTCTATCCTACTGATCCAAAGGTTTGGTTAAAGCCCCTAGCCCTCAACTGCTCATTTGTATGAATAAGGCTTAAAGATATAAGTCGCTCTGGATAAGCGTGTAACCAACTTAGTAAACTTTTACATGTAGATTTTCTTAAAAAAAAAAAAAAAGCCTAGCTGCTTGTATACCATTTTGTAAAACCTCTGTTATATATGCATATGTTATATAGTGCTCAAAGAAAAAAATTCAAGAACACACTCAATATGAATTTTTACTTGGACAAAACTATGTAATTCATCAAATTGGTTCTTGAATGAGCATGTTGGTGCCAGAGTACTTTTGCGATATCTGCATAAGATACAGAAGACATTATTATTATTTTAAAATGAAAATTTGTCTACAGGTGAGTCGTGGACCTTTGAGTCTGGAGGGGCAGAGCTACCTGGAGGAAAAAGAGTTTTTGGGTACCAGCTCCCTGCTGATGCTACTGCCCCCTCTGCCCTGCTTTGGGCTGGATGATGAGGACGTACCCTTGCTCTCTGCCCTCCTACAACTGAAACAGGTTCAGCAGGCCAGCGGCTGGCCAATCGCACTACCCCTTGCACTGCTTGTACCTGAACAACTTGAAGTAGCTGTTAATGTCCAGAAGTTGGAAGAAGGTATACAACACCTCAGCAAGTTAAAATCGAAGTGACTCGTTTAATAAGCTGGTGGCTCTTTAGAGTAATTTAATCATTTCTAAAGAAAATGCTTTCACTTTTATTTGTTTATTTATTTGGGTTTTTTTTATTTTTATGTATTTTTTTTTTCAGTCCTTGAGTTAAAGAAGTTAGTTGAAGATGGATTTATTTCAGAATACATCTTTATCCGTCTCTCAGAGAGTGTCACTGATCTACAAGGATCCAAACAGGTCTGTGTTTATCACCACTCAATCCCATCAGTCTAAAACATTCACAACACAAATTAAAAAAGATATTTTAGCATCAAATCATTCAATAAAGTTATGTGGGCAATAAATAAAGTAAATTAAAACGAATGCTTGATTTTTGTTAGATTGGTGAAGCTGTGCGCTGGCTGATTGCCCACTCTCCAGCCTCTACAGTCCTCTCCTCTCAGCCTCTGCTGCAGTTTGTAGAAGGAGGACTATGTCGCGAGTTTCACAGCAGGTTCCTTCATGACAAGCAGGAAAGGGCCCGAGCAGCTCTGCCATGTCAGGAGCCTGAGATAGTCATTGAACTCTACAACAGTGTACTGGCATATCTGGCAGATGTGGTGAGCTCTGAGAGGCTCGTTGGAATCTCCTGGCCCCCACCTGAGTTCTCATTACCTGAGAACAGAGAACTGGTGCCACATCTGGACTGGAATTCCCCCCAGCACCTGGCCTGGCTGAAAAGAGCTATCCTCAGTCTGCAGATGCCAGAGTGGAGAAGGCCTTCTCAAAATGGTTTGTTTGTTAAAATCATTTTTGCATTCAAAGAGCTTACTGAGGATTTTTGTGCCCTGGGTGTTTGTTGAATGTACTGATATTCGTCTTGGTCACTGGAAGCACAATAATGTCCCTGTATAACAAATCTGTCTCTTCTGTTAGCTCCATGGCCCGATTTGTGTACATCCATATTTGAGTACGTGTCTCAGATCCTCAGCTCTGCCCTAAGCCAGCCCCTCCTCATGTCACATCTGGAGCATCTGTTAGCAAGAGCATGTGTTCAATACCTTCAAGAAGACTGTGATAGGCCTTCATTTAATGACATACCCTGGGATGACATATTGATACTATGCATAGAGCATCGACTGAAAGACTGGGACCTACGAGAGAGTGCAGTAGTAGCAGGTGAGTAATCTGTGTAATTACTGGATAAGTTCATTATGATGTCCATAGGGACATCTATCAGAAGCTCTGCTTTTAGGCATCTATTTTAGCTTTTCAATTTACAGCACAGGTTTTTTTTGTTTGTTTTTTCATTGTTATCTAATTACCCTATTTCTATCTCTTACAGATGCATTTACTGACACAGGAGAGATTTTGGTATACTATTACAAAGAACAGCTTAAAGATTTTCTTCCTCCAGAGAATTGGGTAAAAGCAGTGAGACGCACCCACAAAGAGAAACAGCAGAACATGCTATGGTACGTTTCTGACAGTAGGAAAACACAGAATTCCCTGTTCCACCTTTCAAAACAAACTACTGAAACATGATTGTGTAGCCCAGAGTTGTCAAACCTATTTTCACTGAGGGCCACATCCCTAAATTTCAATGTCATTGAATGCACTCGACACCTATTCATAAAGGTTAACTATGAAATCTTCATGGCCTTATTATTTGTTTATGCATTTGCTTTCCTTTTCTGACAATGCTTGACAGTGACAAGCTAGCTTGCAATCTTTCCTGAGTCACGAATGGCTAGCTGTTTACTTAAAATGGAAGGATGATGAATTACATTTCATGGTAATAGTTGATGCAAAGAATATACGATAGTCATATACTATAACATCTCTTGTGGGCCACAGAAAAATGATTTGGAGGGCCCACTTTGACCTGCGGTCCTCGAGTTTGACAACTGTGGTGTAGCCGGTTTTAACTTCTAGGTAATCAGAATAAAGTAGAATATGCAGCTTGTGCTGCACTATTGTAAATATGACTAGACTTGATTGTCTTTCTCTGTCTTCTTTAGTACTGTTAGGTTTTTATATTAGCTTTTCTATTTAAGTCACTGATTTCTTCCTCAATTTCATCACCAACTATTAGCCAGCTGTCCCCTAAACAAATAGCAAAGTGGGAGGATAATAAAACTAAAAACTAACACTTGCTTCCTCTGAGATGCTGTGTAGCTGGCGTTGACATGGGCATTTGTATGCCCTCCTTCTCATCCAGAGAGCACAGCCAGCTTGTGGTGTAGTCAGGATTCAAGGCGAATGCGCTTCTATTACCACACTTAAGAGTTTTGGATTATCTTA
>JAOUQZ010000047.1:20963125-20974622 GCA_028564935.1 Neosilurus hyrtlii | reverse complement strand
TGTGTGTATATATATATATATATATATATATATATATATATATATATATACATACATACACACACACACACACACACCCAGTAGTGTGCTGTGAATATTATACACCACCACTTTTGTCTAAAAGGGCTCCTAATTAGACTTATGAAGACACGTGACAAGACTTATGACTGTTTATGTGTGTGTGTGTGTGTAGTCTTAAAATCTTTCCTGCTTCCAAAACATCAGCACTGTTCACTTTCCGCCTAATACATCCCACTCCTTATCAGGTGCCACTGTAATAAGATAAGCAATGCTACTCACTTCATCGTCAGTGGTCATATTGCTTTTAATGTCATGGTTGATAAGTGTGCCATGTCATTGGTTATTGGAAGCACCCTATTCTACGGATTTCTGAAACTTCATCCATCCATCAATCTATTTGTTGAACAACTTAAACCTACTAAGGTAATAGGGAGGCTGGATACTATCTGGGCGAAGGCAGGCTACTCTCTGAAGAGTTTGCCAGTCCATCACAGGGCCAACACACACATAACCGTTCAAACATACACCTAGGGGCACTTTGAAGCCTAATTAGCCTAATGTGCATGTTTTTGGACAGTGGTAGGAAACCTACACAAGCATGAGGAGAACATGCAGAATCCAAAGACCCTCACTGAGGCCAGGACTTGAACCCGGGACCTTTTTGCTATGAGACGGACATGCAAACCATTACACTACCATGCTATCCCATGAATGTTAAGAGTCTTATTCAAAGCAATACAACTTTTACATTAAAATCTTTCAGTTGTCCATGGTAGTCTATCTTTTGTCTTGAAATCGGGACTGGGGGATTTATTCTGGGACTGCTCACAAAAATGAATGGAAATTATCTGAACCAATGTTTAAAATAATATCCTTTAATACAACAAACTAAGTTTGGTGGTGTCCACATACTTTTGGCCATTATTGTGTATGCATTTCTGTTACTTGACTTGTCCTGTGTGTGTTAGATGGTACAGAGCCAACTACAGCATGGCAGAAAACTTAGAATGGGGCAAAGGTTTGGGTTGTGACTTTGTAATGAAAAGCTGCAAATTCTGGATTGATCAGCAACGTGAAACGTAAGTTAAACATACCTGCATTTTAAGTCTTGGTGTTTAAGTCTGATCTGGGTTAATTGTGCTTTGGTGAATAAAAGCTTTTCATATAATGCACTGCCCATTGGATATACAAGGGTATACTCACAAAATTGATCCTGTACTGAGCACATTTGAGCCCCAAAATCCAGTTTGCTTGATTAGTGGGCTCTCTGTGTTCCCTGTTTGGCCATGGTTCTGCCGGCCTGCTTAAAAGATGTGGGCTCAGGCATGGTTCAGTTGGATTCAGCATCAAAATATGGAGCTCAAATTCAGTTGTGCACTTTTGAATTCATTTCCGAATATTAAGGGTAATGTTGGGCCTGGTTCTCAACTTATTGATGAGGACAAAATGTGTTCAGGATGAGAGTAAAGCTACAAATTCCTCACTTAACATCAGCTTCATTTGTAAAAATCTCCTTAAGCATGGAACATGATTTACTAAAAATTGCTGCATTTTATAATAAAAAAAATTGTGGAGTACGTACAGGCACCGAGCCCAAAACAAGACTTCAAACAAGAGCACTCAGTGAGCGCAAACCTCTGCCAAGCCTACCAATCCTCATATGAACCAAAAGTCAAAAATCCTTCTATCTTACAATATTAAAGAATCCTTTAAAAAACCCTGGCTCCAAAAATATGATCATTTTTATTTTTTATATTTAAAGCACCTAAATATTTCGAATGGAAGTGTGCTATGATTTGGCAGATAGGCATCAAGGTAAAAGACTGTAGAGCAGAGGTGTTACAGTGAGCTTGTATGTGAATGTGGTATGTGCAGGAGCCCCACGCTGACCCCGTACTGTGACTCTGTTCGAGGCATACCTCTACAGCTGTCCTGCCGGCAGGACCAACTGGCAGTGGCTGTGTGCAACCTGCAGAAGTACCCTCAGGCTCTGCCTCGAGAATATCAGGTAAAATGCACATAATGTAGCACCATTAGGTCCATATACCACCACAGATATACCACAGAGGAAAGTATGAGAGTTAAATTCATTTCATTCATTAAATTGATTCATTTTCTACCTCGCTTCATATTAGCCGTATTTTTCTAGGAAAGACTTTTATTGGAGCAATTCAACCATGTGTGGCTGTTCACAGTATTTTGACAGTATATCTGGAGTAGCTGAAGAAGATTTGCCCTTGTATGGAGGTTCAGTGGCGATTGCAGACTATTGCCCCTTCAGCCAGGAGTTCAGCTGGCATCTGAGTGGAGAGTACCAGCGTAGCTCCTTTTGCAAAATTCAGGAAAACCAGCCAGGTAAGACCCTCTCTCTGTCCATTCTTTGCCTTCCCTTAACTTCATGTTTACAGGGCATCATAGGTACTGCCAGTAATGTTTAGCCTTCCTTAATAATCCTTCACCCAGGGAAAGGTTCAAATTTTCCTTCGTGCATAGTTCTAAAATTTCATTTCTTCATGCACCTCAACTGCAGGTTAAAGTTCTAACATTTACAGTAGGGGTATAAATACAGATTTTATCAGGTTTTTAAACTGATTACAGGCTTCATTTGAACATATACCTTTAGCTGTTCTACAAACTGGTGTGTGGACTGTGGCATTGATCATATAAGGAAATCACATTTAACTACCAAGGTTTTAGACAGTTTTTTGTAGACACTGTGGCACTGGTTTTTAGACTGACCCTTTTGTCCAATATCATATTTGCGTGAAGTAAATAACACAGTATGCACAATCTAATTGGTTGATGTGCAGTCAATAAATCGTGTATTGACCAGTGCGTTTCACCCTGCAAGTTAGCCATTAGCTTGCCGCACTGTACACTGTGATCTTTAGCAGCTTCTATGAGAACAGAACAAGCCAAAAGCTACTTGTCACGAATCCATGTGGACAGAATAGATAAGCTAAGTGAGGAGTTTATTGTGGATTGGAACCCCAAAGGATGCAGAGAATGAAACACAAAGTGAAGCAAACAGCATATTGCCATCTGCCAACGCCAAGAATAGGGAATATCCTGAAAATCCGTCAACTAGAACACAACACAGACGGCTGCTGAAAGGGATAACACTCCACACATAAAGGGAGTGCTTAAATCCACTTCCTGATTACACTCGCAGATGCCGCTTACTCTGGGAAATGCAGTTCGCCGGCAAATCAGAAGTCTTGTTGTTCAGAAGTGGACAAGTAACTGTGCCTGAAATGAAATAAAAGAGGCCACCGTTTTAAAATGGCATATAATAAACTAATTATTAAACTTGCTTGGCCTGTACAGAGAAATCTCATCCCTTCGGCTTGGACTTTAAGACCTCAGGCTGAGATATCTCTGTACAGACCTCACGCTCAGTTAATTCAGTTAAGTCATTTTCCAACTTCTACATATTGGTGAAATGTGTTTATGGTCTCTGGTGTTCTTTTTTGGCTAAAAGTATGTGGACCTTGACCCCACTGTACACTGTGGAAATGAAGATGAATGCTGACTCCGAGCCCCTTTGCATAACAACTTACTAATGCATGGTCATATATTCGCACATAATCTGGCCTAAAGCAGAAAAAGAGAGCATTAAATTAGGGGAATGTGCTGTTCCAAAAGCATGTATGGGCGTGATTGGCTAGAGTCCACAAACATTTGGTCATATTCTGTACATAATGGTTAGGAACTTTGTCCCCATCATTGGTAGGAAGCATGTACAGTTGTAATCAGGATTGCATTGAGACTTATATTATTAATACAGATACACATGGTCCTAAATTATTTAGGAATATTTTTGAACCTCCACCAAAGAGGTTATGTACTACTCTAAGTTTGTGTGTGTTTGTTTGTATATTTTTTAGGAGGATTATTTATTAAAAAAAAAAAAAAAAAAAAAGTCACGCGAAAGAAATTTATTTATTTATTTATATTTTACAAACAACCCCCCCCCCCCCCCCCCCCCCCCCCACACACACACACACACAATTTTTCTCCCCTAATTTAGTCATATCCAATTTCCAGCCATCAACTTCTGCCTTCACATTTATCACACAACCACCACCGACCAGGGAGGGGCGTAAGCAAGCACTTGCCCCCTCCATGGCATGCAATGCTGCCACCCGCCTCTTTTTGAACTGTTGTGCATGTGTATTTGGGGGCGGCCTAACACACTCTGAGGGAAAGAGCTATCCGTCCCCTCGTACGAATGAGCTCACTGACGCCCATGATTGGCTGGTGATTGCTGTGAGTGACAGGAAAGTGAGCATATGCCATCCCTCCCTCCCGTGAGAGCTTGGCCAATTTTAGCTCCCATGGACTCCCGGTCACGGATGGCTGTGGCATCAATCTGGATTCGAACTTGTGATCTCCGGGTTGATAGTCGCGCACCTTGTCGATGCGCCACATGTGAAAGAAACTTCTACTAGAGGCGGGGCTTCTGACAAGGAAGATTCCATTAAATTTTGGAGATGATCCAGATCAAATTCTGAATTCTGGCATTGTGTACTTTCTGTTATTTGCAAAATATTATGTGTGGATTTTTATGAAATTTTTCAGAGGGCTTTAGAAAATGAATACTCCATTATATGTTGGAGATGATCTTGAATTTTTGAAAAATATTTTTAACCCTGTGGTTCAAGTAGGGGATTGCTGGGCTTGGTGGAGGTTTGTGCTCTCCGAGTGCTCTTGTTCTTAATGTCATTGTTCCACTGCAGACTCCTGGAGAAATTCCGGAGCTGAAGAATATGGCCCTGACTCCGTTTGTCTGTACCAAAAGTCACCCTTCATCATGGAGCAGTGCAATAAACGCATGACCTACCCAGACTGGGGAAGTGGCTGCTATAAGGTGTGTCATATAAAGTATTTTCTAATTGTTTTTACTATATTGTTACTTCAGTTATATTGTTTAAAAAGTCTGTTGTAATATTCTGTTAAACTATATATTGCATTTGAGGACATGCATGCATGATGTTTGACATTTTCAGCAGCGTTTTCATGACCATGGCAGAGCTGGTTGTTTTGTTTCCCCAGATGTCATGCTCAGCAGAGGGTTTACAGGTGTTGGTGCAGGATCAGAGCTTCCTGTGTGTGTATGCAGGCCAGGTGATTAATGTGAATGTGAGGATGAATGAGTGGGTGTACAGCGGACAGCTGCTCTGCCCTGCTTGCTCAAACTTCTGCAGCCACTGCCCTCTTCCTCATGAGCTCCCACCAGTCAACACCACTCGCACTGTTCGCATAGGTAGTCTTACTTTACTTTTTTAATCCTGAGCCAAAAGTGACATTTCTTTAAATATAATTGACCTTATGCTGGGTTTACATTCAGCCACGATGTCCACAAACTCCACGATTTGAGCATCGGGGGTTGTGATCTTGAGGGAACTTGGTGGAATTGTGATGATAATGACAAAATTTTTGACTCAAAACATTTGCCATGATTGTTGAACGTGATAGAACGTGGGAATGGAATTAGAGAGTAGCAGAGATTAGCAGACCTTAACAGAGTGTAACAGACCTCGATGCACCATTGTAGACCTTGATGAACTTGGAGACACATTTCCTTCAAGTTTCATCTCTTGGATGCATGATCAGATCATGGATAGAATGTGAGAGCATATCGTGGTGATCATAAGAGACCTTAAGGGAACGTGCTAAAAATCGTGGCAGATCTTGACCAGAATCATGTTGGCTGCATAACAGTTACAGACTGTAAAAAAAAAAAAAACATACTGAGAGCGTAGGTAAGCATAGAGAAAGTAAACAGTAATAATTATGAATCGTGGACATTGAGGCCCCAGTATAAACCCAGCATTATATTAGATGCTATTGAATGACACAGCAGTGTTGTCGTTTGCTTTGCTTTCTTGCCAGATCCTTGCTCCAGCTCTTCTGGCTTGATGGTGACTTTGCGGCGGCTCCTCTTCAACCTCATTCCATTGCTGGCAGGCTTCATGCTGTGTGTGAGGAATTAAAATTGCTCTGTGTAATGGTGTGAGCACAGGGAGGAAGTGGGGGGGTCCTACTTCCACAGGCTTCCTGTTGTGTTTCTTATATCAGCAGGGAAAGCAGTGCTCACTGTTAGTGTATTCATGTATACACCGTCTTCTCTATCCTGCAACATGAAGTTAAAGTCGGTTGGAAAAAGCCATTGACTGCACTAGACATTAATGGCCAGTCAGCTGTATTTAAGACCAGAAGCCATAGTCGTACAAGCAGGCTTGCAGCAGGTAATCTTAAAAATGCCGGTGCTAATTTATGTCTTCTACATATCTCCAGTGGACACGTAGCGTTTTTGTAGAGGTGATAAAGGTGAATGTGTTTTTATTATTATTTTTTTTTTTTTTTTTTCAGTGTTTGTTGGTTGTGGATCAGTGAACTTGAATGTGTGTGGTGTGTCTATTTAGTGGCTTAAACAAATTCAGGAGAAACCTTCCTAAAGGTTAAAAGGTACAAGTTCTACATTTAATGGTAATGATTGTTTTGAACTGGCATGTACTGTAAGAAAAGAAAAATATCCTATGTAGCTCATAATTTCACTTTTATAGATATATTTACTATGAGGCTTTTGTGAAGTTTTTAAGACTTGTTTAGGGTGTCTCTCACCTGAAGTCAGCTGGGATTGGCTCCAGCTTCCCCCACAACCCTGAAAGATAATTGGTCTGGACAGTGGATGGATAAACAGTGTCCTAAACTGTGTCCTATGTTTTTAAATTCTACATGTCAGACTGATTTAATATTAAAAAAATGCACTAATTTGAAAAACCAGTAGAGATACCTTAGGTCAGATTTTCCATGTAATCATTTAAATTTTTCTTTGAACTTCTGGTTAGTAAATTTGACTTTTGCAAACATTTTATTTCTCCTTTACCTTGAATGTCTGTGATTATTGTCACTTTCAGTCCAAAAGGGCGTTGCTGTTATCATTATTCTTAACAAAGACATAACAAAGACCAGTTCCATGCTTAGATGTGTAGGGTATATAAGTTTTCTTTCTTTCTTTGTTTCTTATTTTCTTTTAATTTCAAGTAAAATATTTACTAACCTATCCATTACACCAGTTGTGTAATGTGTTACACGGACCAGCACATCTTACACCAAGTTTATAGCTTGTTTTTTAAACCACAGTGGCTGATTCTGAAGGTTCTATACTGAAAACCTTTTAACATTTACGTTTTTTTTTGTTCGTTTATAACCCTCCAGTATGTTTAGTACTTGACTAATTACCAAATATCTGACATTGGGTACAGACAAAACACTGTGCAGACACATTTGATAATTTATAGAAATTTCAGATTATAAACTAGAAAATGTTTTGTTTTAGTGAGTATCTGCATTTCTTTTCTATTTTAATACTACAAAAGTATTTATAGTTCAGCTTGCACATACAGAATTCAGGGGTAAACAGCATGTTTGTATGTTGAAGAAGAGAATATAAGCATTGGGGTGTTTATTTAAGGTTTTTAATACATTAATACGTTAAAATGTAATTTATTTTAGTGAATCTAAATTCTGGTTCATAGATTAAATTTAAATGTAATAAAATTATTTACCTTTAAAATAGATATTTTTTTTTTAATCCGACTTGATATTTCGGTAAATTACACATATTGTTCCACTACTAGAAGGTCAAATGTGGCAGCTTGCATTAATCAATCAAGGTTAATTCATCTCTATATCACTATTACACAACATACTGTAAAAGGACACATTGTAAAAGGACTTTGTGTGATGTACTTGATAGCATCAGTAATTATTATGTTGACTTTTTTTACTTTAACTTGCTTGTGATGATGTTTTACTCGAATACAATGGTTTAATGACTAGAAAATAAGTCTAACTACACTTTAATAGTTTAGTATTGCATTTTATGCAAATGCTGTAACTGATTAAGCCTTATAGTCCCAGAGGTTTAGTCCTATTGAAGCCAGGTCCAGGAACTTATAATGCTTCAAATTTGTTTTTCATAATTCTTTTATTCTACATGAAGGTGATGTAGAATTGCAGTCTCTGTCATTGTGTCCGTGGACATAAAAGCTGTTTTCCAGCTTTAAAGAGGGTTAAAAGTTTTAACATGACATTACAAGATCACAAGAAGACCACACGCAAAGAGTAGGAAATGTAAATTAAGTGTTGTGTCTGATGAACTTAAAATATTTCAATTTATTAATTGTAAACATTTTCAGTATTAGATGCCAATTTTTTTGTTTACATTTATTAAGCTGACTTCTTTATGAACAAAGAACATTATTATTGTAGAATAATAATATATAGATTATTATTATTATTATCATTGTTATTATTATTATTTTGCTCTTGTTGTTACTGATGTTATGTTTCATGACTTACTTTCTTCCTCATATGAGATTCATTTTAAATACCAGGAAAATTGCATCATAGCATATTAATTAGTAGGTTTTTTAGTGTGTGATTTTTAATATGAACTTTTATAATATCTATACTCCATTATTTGAATAGATTTTTTTTTTTACCTCTGTATTTTATTAATTCATTTATTTATTTTCAGCAATCCAGAGAACACGCTTGATTAATATGTCACCACAGTTCTTTAGACACTATAGAATTCTTTTAACCAGACACAAATTAAGCATGACCTGTACTAAATCTTGTCATGGTCAGATACCTCATGATCACTCTTCTTTTTATTATTACTACACTGTTCCTATTGTTACATTGTATTTCATTTCTCAAATGATGGATAAACAACCAAAGGTGGTGTGTTTATGGGGAAAGTGTGACACCTATGTGACAGACCAAAGACAATTCTATGCATAAAGGTTGACGATTCACACTCAAGACATTCTTGAATATGCTATTGTCTTTTTTCTTCATAAAACATTTGTTTATTTTTATTATATTTGCATTTCCTTTCCCACAACTTACATACTATATACTAAAACTGTCAAACAAACAAATTACACTGTGTGGTTTTTTTCCTTGAATAAATATTTAATGTTATATTTAAAAAAAACCAAATTTGTGACCTTCATTTCATCTGACTGTATGCTGTATCCTAAATACTAAACAAAGCTCTTCTTTGTACCCTAGGTAGTGCACTAAAGTAGGGCAGAGTGGGGCGTTTGAAAGCTACTTCATGTCACGTGATCACTAATGACGCCTTATGTTTTGTCATGGTGGCACAGGGCTGAGAAGAAGCAGATACAATTTTTAAGCTCACTGCTACGTTGATAATGTTTGAGACGTTAATTCGTGTAGAATGAACTCGTCGATACTTGTGAATAACTCAGACTGTATTTCGCCATAACTGTTTAATTTGACAGCTAAATGGCTCGTTTTAGCGTCAGCTCCAAGCTCGTTTCTGTTTAACTCTGCTAGTCTCTTCTATCAGAGGCCACAGTGGGCACCTAGCTAGCTAAGATTAGCTAAGCTACGCCGAGCTAAGCTAACAACAATGCAAGTGGAAACAGCAGGAATGCGAATTTCTGAAAGTGAAGGCAAGCTTGATTTTCACACGCAGAGCTCATTCAGGACGACCTCTAAAAGTTGGCAGTACAGGTGAGTTAAAACATTTCTGAATGCTTTTTAACAGATGATGGCGGTGTTTGTTAGCTAAACATTTTTAGCCACCTGGCGTTCCACTCTTAGCCACCTGTGTTATCAGCAGGGTGTGTCAGTCGTGTCTCCCTCTGAAATTTCAGATAAAGTGTCATTTACTCCCATCTGTGAAGTTTCCTAGGTATGATCCTTGCTTTCTTGTTTTACTAAATGTGTGAAACGTGGCCTTTCCCAAAACCCAGGTCCATGAGTACCCCTCTGTCCTGCACACTTTTTCCTGTGTGTGTGTGTGTGTGTGTGTGTGTGTGTGTGTGTGTGTGTGTGTGTGTGTGTTGTTTAAAACAGAGAAAACAAAATGTGGTTTTAAAGTATTGTATTTGGATATACCTTATGAATAATGCATGAATAAACAGCACTGGGGCTGTTTCATGGTCAGGGTTTTCTTTTTTAAATTATACAAGGGATCCCTTTAAGTGGGCACTTACATACTTTATGACTGTCTCTTGTTACCTGTTGTATAGTGGAAGAGTAGTCCCAGCGACACTAGTAAAATATTTTCTCAATTCTGATAAATAATCATATCAGGGGAAAATATTGCTCTGATTTTGACCAAGTACAGAATCCAATTCTCCACACTGTAATAAAAAATAGCAGCTTTTACATGATGATAAAATTCTGAATTTTCTTCTGATTACTAGATAACTTTTACTTCTGGTTGGGGAATTTTCATATAATCTAGAAAGATGTTCTGCTGCTTCTAATCTCTATTTATAATCTGTGGTTTTGTCCGGATTCTGCCTGTCAAAAATGTCTTCTCTGGAAAGTAGACATTACATGTGGAGGACAGAAGTGCTTTTATCAGATATTAATTGTTTTTAAAGCAGCATAGTAGTTACAGAGTTCCACATCAGCTTGATAAGCATGTACGTCAAGAAGTGTCTTCTCCGTTAAACCACAATGATTGTCACTCATGCTGTTGTTACTGCAGTTAATAATATACAGTGCCTTGCAATAGTCTTCTCACAAACACACAAGGTTTTTTTTATATTTTATTTATTTTTTTACCTATTTTGATATATTACAATCTGTAGTTAAATTGTTTTTTAATCTAAATTTTATATGATGGATCTGCACAAAATAGTCTAGGTTGGAGAAGTGAATTGAGAAAAAATAATATATAAGAATTTGCAAAAATCTGAAAATTGGTATGCACATATGCGTTCACCCCCTTTGCTGTGAAGCCCCTCAAAAGTTCTGGTGCAACCAGTTACCTTCAGAAGTCACATAATTAGTGAAATGAAGTCCACCTGTGTGCAATCTAGGTGTCACGTGATCTGTCAGTATAAACTTTTCTAAAAGTAAGCAAGAAACATCACACAATGAAGACCAAGGGGCTCTCCAAACAAGTCAGGAACAAAGTTGTTGAGAAGTTCCGGTCATGGTTGGATTATAAAAAATATCAAAATCTTTGATGATGCCTGGAACACCATCAAATACATCATCTTCAATTGGAAAGAACATGGTACCACAACAAACCTGCCAAGATAGGGCCAACCCACCAAAACTCACAGACCGGGCAAGAAGGGCATTAATCAGAGAGGCAGCACAGAGACCAAAGATAACCCTGAAGGAGCTGCAGAGTTCCACAGCAGAGACTGTGGCACACACCCCACACATCCCATCACCCCAAGAACACCATCCCCACAGTGAAACATGGTGGTAGCAGCATCATGCTATGAGGATGTTTTTCAGCAGCAGTGATTGGGAAACTGATCCGAGTCGAGGGAAAGTTGGATGGTGCCAAATACAGGGATATTCTTGAGCAAAACCTGTTTCAGTCTGAAGCTTGAGCAGTTTTGCCTTGAGGAATGGGCAAAAATCCCAGTGGCAAGATGTGGCAAGCTCATAGAGACTTATC
>JAOUQZ010000047.1:20933956-20962256 GCA_028564935.1 Neosilurus hyrtlii | reverse complement strand
TATATATACATATACACACACACACATACATTCACATCTTATGAACTGTGCTGCTTTTATATAATTGACAGAAAAGTTAATTGACATATCAACATCTCTCATGGGTTTATTAAAATTTGCTAAATGTATTTAAGGTTTACTTTTTTTTATTATCGTACTGCTATTTGCATACTAGTTGTGTGTGGTTTTTTTTTGTTTTTTTTAAATATGTTTTATTCTTTTTGGTGCTGATTTCTTTAAAATATTTATTCATTACCTTTAATACCCAATTATGTATTTGATACATTATTATTGTTGTTTGTCCACTCATCCACTTTTATAGTGATCACATGGAAAATGTAGACGGATATCTAATGAAGTACACTAACCTGGTAACAGGATGGCAGTATCGGTGAGTGCCTTTCTGAAATGATCATCAAATAAAACAAATGTTCCCAGCCCCAGTTCTTGGGTACCCATTGATTGTACACAATTAGTGTTTTCCATGTTCTTATATAGCTTATTCAAATAATCAGTTGATTATCAGGCCTTCCTCAGTTGAACTGGGTGTTGTCGAGCACTGAAATCACAAGGGCCATTCCATGTCATCTCAGCAAATGTGGTTGCTTGACCATCTCTTGAAACTTTTTAGGAATGATCTTTGGCATCTGCCAGTTTTTTAGCTGAAATTCCAACCTTTTCATAATTTTTTGCCCATTGAAAATTTTCAATAAATCACTCGCATTTTGGAAACTGAATGACATGCTGCCTCTCATTCACGATTTGTTCAAAAATTCCAGATAAAGTGGATTCAGGCATTGAATTTAACGCTCACCCTTAGCGATTAAAAAGTGTTTAGGATGAGTAATATGATCAGCAAATTCTATGATTAGTCGTCCTTTTGGCGAATCTACAAAAAATATGGGGCAAGTATTCATATGTATCAGATCATCCAAGCGAAAATGCCATAAGTGAAATTAGTATTCAGTATATAAATACACATACGTGCAACTTGTCAAGTCGAATAATGAGCTCTTTTTATTTGTCAGTGAGTGAACCTGATATTTGACCAATCACGTTGCTAGTTACTTTGTTTTTTCCATATTGCTGCAAATAAACTCAATAAGTAATGTGGAAGTACATTGAAGGTGCCAAACGCCCAGCTCAAAAATGTGTGATGGAAGAGGAGTGAAGAGTCAGAGAGCGTACCTATGATGCAAACAAATGTGAACAATTTCCCATTCCCGTCATCAGGACGTTATGGGGATGCTGGCTACGGTTGTACCTGTTCAGTACATTGATACATGTATTGAACAGGTACAGTGGTAGCACAGTTGGTTAATTTATTTATTTTTTTTTTTATTTGTGTCAACTTTGATTGGCCATAACTCCCATTTATACTCCAGAACTACAGCTTTTTCAGCATTGATTGTCACTCAGATATTATTTTACAATAAAATTGATCAAATAGATTCTGTGTATTAGAGGACTTTTATTTTTTATTTGTGATTTTTCCTGAATTTGAGAGGTCTTAAACAAACAACTGAGGCTTGTTTGCCAACATTTGCTGCATTCTCTCCTTTCAACAGAAACATCTGCTGAAAATTTGAAGACATTAGGACACAAGTGATTAATTGAAAATTTCCATTGGGCAAAAAATTATGAAAATGTTAGAATTTCAGCAAAAAAAAATGGCAGATGTCAGTTTCAGATGCCAAAGATTCCAACAAACTTTCAAGAGATTCTGAGGTGGTCATGCAACTGACTCACTGTCCCTAATCTCAATGAGTTTACACAGAAAGATCCAAAAGTAAAATGTGTGGCACAAGGTATACTCCAAGACCACGCGATTAGGGTCCTGTGGAATAGACTGATTTGAGACTTCAGATTGTTGTATGTGAGGCTTGGTGTTTTAATACCAGTGATTTGGATTTCTGTGCTGTCTCTAGATTCTTTGTACTGAACAATGAGGCAGGGCTGCTGGAGTATTTTGTGAACGAGCAGTCCCGGCACCAGAAGCCCAGGGGCACGTTGCCTTTGGCAGGCGCAGTCATCTCACCCAGTGATGAAGACTCGCACACCTTCACTGTCAACGCCATCAGTGGGGAGCAATACAAACTCAGAGGTGCCTCTACGTTTTTATCTGGGAGGGTTTTGTTTTCGATTCCACAATGGGAGAGATTTAATGGTTTCAAAGCTTAATCACATTTCCTCCATCCTCAAATAATGTGCTTTTACTTATTTATTTGACGTGTACTGATGGCTGTACTTATAGCTTATGTCAGCGCTATTACTGCTTATTCAGCAGAGTTTACACAACCCTTTAAGTGGTAGGCAGCACACGTGAGTGAAGCAAGGATGAAAAATTCAGTAGTTCCCCCTCAGTATTAGAGTAGATTTGGCAACTGGTCCTCTTCAGCTTCTTGTACAGTAATGGACTTCTTTCTAGCAACCATATCACTTCCAGCTTTTTCCTCCCAATAACAGTTTGCTTATTGTTGCTCTTTTAGCCTGTATAGATTCAGTGTTTAATGGGGAAGTGGTAGCGCAAAGGTTATGGCTCCGGATTACTGAACAGAGGCTTAAAGGGATCAAGCCCACATATTTGCAAGCTGCTATTATTGGGCCCTTGAGTGAGGCCCTTAACTCTCTTTGCTCCAGAGGTGCCGTGTCGTGGCTGATCCTGCACTCTGACCCTTACTTTCTAACAAGGAAAGATATGCAAAGAAAAATTTGACTGTGCTGTAAAAGATATGTATCAATAAAGGATTATCTTCTTATTCTTCTCTTTTATGTTTTCATTGATGTTCTTTTCAGCTGCTGATGCTAAAGAAAGACAGCATTGGGTGAGCAGGCTGCAGATTTGCACACAGCATCACACTGAAGCCATGGGCAAGGTGAGAAAATGTGCATTTTCCAAGAACGCACTACAGCTTGGCTAATTCGCAAGCTATAAAAAAAAAGTTAATAACAGAATATATGCTGATTTTTGTTCAAGTCTGTACAAGGTCCACGTGTTTGTTGCCTTGTTTGCATGTGTGTGTTTGTGGTGGCCAGTTTTATGCATTTTGCTTTTATCCTGAAGACTAACCCACCACTAAAGACTCGCAGTCTGTCCGTGGCCTCTCAGGGCAGTTCCAGTTCCCCTGCATCCCAGCGCAAAATCAGCCATAACACCGGCACTCTGTTGGGTCTGTCTCAGTTCCACCGGGGCTCCTCCAGCTACTCTAGCAAGCGTTCCATGCTGCGAGATCACCTCGTCGAAGCTCGTGAGGTGAGACTTTACTGTGTTATTAGAGGAACTTGAATAAAGACTGAGTGCCTATCCTAATGATTATATACTCGCGATTCACATCTAGTGATATATCTCATCTTGTTAACTATGCATGAATTCCTTACTTCGGTTTCCAGAGAAACACTGGGCCTGGTTTAAAGTTGTGTGTAAATCTCTGTTGATAAGCAGATGATGACCCAGGCACAGGACCAGCACAGAGACTTGGTACAGTGTATTGAGGGCCTACCGGCCAGCCACAATCCCTCTCCATTGGACCAGGACCTCCTGCTGCTTAAAGCCACGTCTCTTGCCACAATGACCTGCCTTAGTGACTGCCTGCACATCCTACAGCTTCAGCAAGTGGCCCGGCACAGAGTTCCACTCGGAGGTGCCAATTCTGTGTTAACAGTACACATAGGCTGTTTCTCAATACCCAGTTCACCAAGTTTGTACTCCCGTACTTTGGAATGTGGACTTATCACATTCGAGCCGAGAGTACAAGCTCCGAGGACAGGACGACAGTTTATGGTCTTTTGGTGACTGGAAGAGTAGGGTACTTAATGCAGTAAGCAATTTCATTTATAAATTCATATAAAAATTTATTGGAGGGTGAAAGGTTGTTGGGGAATATTGGTATGAATGAGAGCAGTTGTGTTTGAAAAAAAAAAACACAAAACATTTATTGCACAATTGTGCTGGTTAATGTGAAATGCTTTCTGGGATACCAGACAGATCTAAGTCTACTGAAGCAAGGAGCAAAGAGACATCCAAGTATTTGGACTGTCTTTGGCTAAATGCAGATTTTTAATTGGAAGTGTGAATGATGACATTTCACAAGAACGCAAAAACAGACCAGTAAGCAAACTGAGAAACTTAGATATGGAGTGATGGATGTGAACTGAGGGGTGTGAGCATGTGACCAGGAACTACATCAAAATGTCTGATCGCTCAAGGACAATGAATTATACAAAGGATATATGAAATGCATGTGTATCCGAGCATTTCTCACAATTTACAAAAAAATGTCAGGTGTTGGAATATAGCATGATGGCGCAGTGATTAGCACGTCCGCCTCACAGCAAGAACATACCGGGTTCGATTCCAAAAACATGCACAGTAGGCTAATTGGCTGTTCCAAATCGTCCCTAGGTGTGTGTGTGTGTGTGTGAATGTGTGAATAACACACACACGTTCATTTTCCATATTTCATTCCCTTTTGTTTATTAATTAATTATGTATTCCCTAATTAATGTAATGCTATTTTAGAACCAAACAGCTGTCTTATTAGGAGTTTACAGTGTGTTTAGGGAAAATGCTTAGGTCAGATATTCTCCATTCTTGAGGACTCACCGCTCTGCAGAGATTGAATTGTTCACAGCACACCTGATTCAGGAGATGGAACATTAACTGATCGGGTGTGTCCAGAAAATCTGCAGAGCTGTGCGTCCCCCGAACGTTTCTGTTGACTTATTAAATCCACTACTTAATCAAGGCATTTATGGTACGTTGAGTACAGCTTGAGTATTTTTTTAAATTAACTTAAAATTAATTAAATTAATCCTTTTTTTTTTTTTTTTTTTTTTTTTTTTTACCCGTATTAAAGAAACATCACTGATTTCCATTTTTATTGTTCGTGGTATCATGTGCCACTGGTAGCAAATCAGTTAATCCAAGGTCATGTTCTTGTAGTATTTATGACCTGTGTCCCTGACCAGAGAGTGGAATAAAGTTCCATAATAGATGAGGAACAGTATCTCCTTCTGATAGGCCAGTGCAGGTAACTAGAGCTTTGGGGGTGTCACCCATGTGCACCATCTGCCAGCTTCCTCAAACTGTACTCCTGTAGTGCTGTCATGAATCCGGGTTACTAATGCATAAAGCGGTGATCTGTCGAAATAGATAGATAGTTTTCTTCAGCTGAAACAAGTGGGCAACTTTTTTGCTCCAGATTTCCAACAATAAATAATACCGCTTGCACAATTGACCAGCCACAGGCTATATGAGATGGATTTAGTTGGTCTTGTACGTCTGCACGCTTTCTACACAGAATTAAATTTGATCCACTTGCCAAGCATACATATTTTATAGCTCTCTGAAAGAAAAGGAACATACGAACTGGCCAGCAGTCATTGGGGTGTATCAGTATTTTGGTCGCTGTGTAGATCCAGTAAGATTAAGAGGTCAGGATTCCCTCATAAGACTCTCCTGATTGAAATGAAGCAGAAGTTGTGAGTCGTCTTCTTGGCAGAAACGCAACAGATCTGCTTTTGTGCAGTTCTGTATGCAGACGCTGACCCCTGGGCTCGGGTTGCGAATGGGAACCTCAGGACAGTTGGGAGGTGATCAGACACCTGTGGTTCTAGCCATGACTGAGGCTGCCGTTGGCCCGGTGCCACTTCATGTAGGGTCTAGTGACATGAGCAGCTTTGAACAAGGCTCCGTTTGCCCCGCAGGGCCGACCATCGAATGGCTGGAACCCAAACTGCCGGACACTCTGAAGAATGGTGGCACGTTGGCTAGCATCACTAAAGACGACAGCAAAATGCAGGGGACGGCTGTAGAACCTGTGGAAATGGACTCCTGTGACATTGCTGGGGTAACATATGCTTTGTATCTTAGACCATTTACAACATATTTTCTGTTATTTATTTCTCTAGCAACATGTGTGTGTACTGTGTGATTTAATGTTATAGTGGCACAATTTGGATCACAATCAAGGACTGGATGAAACCTTCTACTACTATTCCAGCCCTATTTGCAGCTGTTCTTTGAATGAGTTTGTCTTGGAATTATACTTACATTAGTCTTGTCAGAAAGACAAATCTTGGGTGGAAAGGGTTGTGGTTAAGCAGAGCAGCCTGTTACTGGAAAAGGAATACAATAGATGCAGACACAGCTCCAGCGTCTTTCTTAAATCGGTTCTATGAGTTGAGCGGAAAGCCGAGAGCAGGCGAGACGTTCTGTACATGTTTTATTTTTGAAGTGATGACTTGAGCTGCAGGAATTTGTTGGATTTTTATTTTTTTGGTGTGCTTCTGTGGCAGTGTAAACAATTCTACATATAAAGAAATGAAATTCTGTCAGTCTTTACATTTGTAGCTTCAAAGTTGGTCTTAACCAGGTCCATAACAGTGTAATTAGCTTCTGATTTTAGAATAATTTTTTTAAAAATAGCCGCTTAGGCTTAAATATTTTGGCTGTGATCAGTTGTTTCTACTGGATCTGGCTATTCTGGGTCTGGATACCATTATCCTCTTACGACGCACTTTCTTGTATGAAAGTGAGTTTCATTTAAGGACTTCCAATAAAAAGGACACATTTTTGCTAAGTGAACAGGATTGATCAATACACAGTTAGATTGTCTCTTGTATTTTATTGTGTGTCGGTGTAATTAGATTTCTTTTCATCCTTATCGTGTTGCCGTTTATTATTAGTGAAATGTTTTTACAGGTTTACTGATCCGAGTGCCATTGCATACCTCATCTAAAATAATGTAGTTGCACTTGTTTCTATCTAAGCAAAGGACACCAGTGGACTTCGGTTTTGTCTTGAAGTGATAGGAACATCTGGAGTCATGGGTGTGAGCGAGCACTGCATTTGGAACGTTTCCTGCAGTCATTTTTATGTTGCAGGAAATGGAGTCAGTATACTAGCCTTGGGCCAAGTCACTGCCCGAGCCATTTCTTGCAGGATCTGTGAGTTTTACTCACAGAAAAACTGTAAACTGCTGCACATTTAAATGTCTATACGTGGGTTATGTGTATGTAAATTGGATTGATTTTGGCTTAAATTTTGCAGAAGTAAACAGAACAGATTGTCATGAGGTACAACGAATTGAGCAATCCAATCCAAAGAGTGTAGAAAGCCAGAACATGAGAAGGGCTGAGCTTGAAATTTCAACGAATGTGGAAATCTTTGGCCTTTCATGTAAATGAAGAGGGATTTCGTGATTGCAACTTGATATTTTACAAGGATCTGAATCAACGGAGGACTAGAGGGTAGAAGAGGGGAATGTAGGCTTATCTATATAAAGGCAGTTTAATGTGAATTAAAATGGATTTGATCCGAATTTGAATCATAGCTTGGTGAGTGTTTCATGATATTTTATAAAATTGCTATAAGAATGGTGGATGGACTCATGAAAGGGTTATAAAACAATTTGTTAGAGTAGCTTTACTGTGCCCATCATTGATTGCTGAAGTTAGTAATCAGTAGATTTTTACTTTAATAAAGTCAAAGTCCTTTTGAAAAATTTTTTAATTTTGCCAGTAGCACTAATAATAAACCAATGTAATCTGTCTGCTCTTTCCATGAGAAACCTGTAGGGAATCTTGTCAGCAAAAAAGAAAACATTTCCTTTCCACCTAAAAGTTGATTGTTTACAGTTACACTAGGGTTTTACACTGATCAGCCATAACATTAAAAACATTCTGGTCACTGACAGAAGCATTAGACAGAAAGTGATCAGTCAGTTCTTAAAGTTGATGTGTTGGAAGCAGGAAAAATCAGCAAGCATAAGGATCTGAGTGACTTTAGAAAGGGCCACATTATAATGACCCGGTCTGTTCGTCTTCCAAACGGCAGTTCTTGTGAGGTGTTCCTGATATGTTCTGGTAAGTACTTACAAAAGGTGCTCCAAGGGAGGGCAACCAGTTTGTCGGTCAGAGTATCACTGGTGCCCAAGGATGCATGTGGGGAACAAAGGCTAGCACATCTGGTCTGATCCCACAGAAGAGCTTCTGAAGCACAAACTGCTGAAACTATTAATGCTAGCTATGATAGAAAGGAGTTAAAACAGAGTGCACTGCTACTTGCAGTGTATGCGGCTGACTAGCGGCAGACCAGTCAGGTGGTGTTAATGTTTGCAATAACTAGTTTAATGACTGTTTCTTGACGTTTCATTAAATTTGCATAAGGATGGTGATTGGACTATAAGAAAAAGAGAGGGTTATACTGGCTGGCACGCACTGTTTGAATAACTCAGGTTAATGTATATTCCAGGAGCAGGAAGACATTGATGCAGAAGAGGAGGAGGAAGACTTCTTTCCAACTGAGGAAGAGGACCTGGGAGCAGTGGAGGAAGAACGTAGTGTCATCCTGCATCTTCTCTCTCAACTCAAACTAGGCATGGACCTTACCCGGGTGAGCCACCTGACAAACCCCTCTACACAATATCAAGCATCAACAAATTCTGTCCAACTGTACCTTTTTATGTGAAGGTATACTGTGATTAGCAGAATTCACACACAGTTTCTTCTTAATAATACTATGCATCATATAGTTCTTCTCAGCAAGTAACAGATGTTTTACATTGATGTATAGTATGCAGATATATAAGACGTATGAATGAACAGTAAGTGGGGCAACGCTGTAGGGTAAAGTGAGAAAGTAGAGATTGAGTTTTGACGTAAGAGGTTGATTGACTGCATTGTAAACACATGGTGCTACTCTAGAGAAGGCGTAATTCTCAAGCCATTGGATGGTAAATAGAGGGCAAGTGAGCTGTCTGGTGTGGGGTGCATGTGTCAGTGTGGAGAGCAGTGACATGATTCTCAAATTATCTTAGCACTGTATCACCACCTTTTTTCATAGTACATACTGATACTATATAGATATTGTCCATATTTACATATTAAGGTATTGCATGCCCTTTATGTAGGTGGTCCTTCCAACGTTTATCCTGGAGAAACGCTCTTTGCTGGAGATGTACGCAGACTTCATGTCTCACCCAGACCTTTTTGTGGCCATCACAGATGGCACTAGTCCAATGGACCGTATGATCAGATTTGTGGAGTATTACCTCACTTCCTTTCACGAGGGCCGCAAGGGCGCAATTGCCAAGAAGCCCTACAACCCAATCATTGGCGAAACATTCCACTGCTCCTGGAGAGTGCCAAAGACGGCAGTGTCTCAAGGAAACATTCAGAAGGAGGGCTCCAGTGCATCAGACTGCTACCATGTGAGATTTGTGGCCGAGCAGGTGTCCCACCACCCACCCGTTTCAGGCTTCTATGCAGAATGCCAGGAGAGGCAGATGTGTGTAAATACACATGTGTGGACCAAAAGCAAGTTCATGGGCATGTCTATTGGTGTTTCCATGGTTGGAGAGGGTAAGGCAGTTTGCTTGATGTTCTCTTAAGGTTTTTTTTGTTTTGTTTTGTATTATTTACTAAAGGGTCAGAGACTGTAAATCTTATGATATATGGTGACATTTAAGGAAACAGAAGGCATCTTGGTGAATGAATAAATATTTAAAATATGATTAAATCTAGCCAACATTTCCCAAAATAGAATGATCACTAATAAAATATTAATTTATTATTTATATATATATTATATTTTATATTTCTCGAAATTTGGATTACTTCTTAGTATTTAAGTCAAATGATGCTAATTTAAAGTGTTTGCTTATCTAATGGCATCTTATCTAATAGCATCTCTCCGAAACGTAAATGGACAAAGGGGTGTTACTCTCGCATGTATATAGCAGCGGTTGTTGCAGAATCGTCATAGCAGTGGGGGGAAAAAATTTTATATATATATATATATATATATATATATATATATATATATATATATATATATATAATTTTTTTATTTTAAATTTTAGATCCGGTTTCCCCAATTTCAGTCCAGTGTCTTTATCCATCACAATGTTGATTGGTTGCAATTGGTGGTTGGACTCTGGCTCATTCCATCATCTGGGATTGTATACGAGGACAGTTTATTTTATTTTATTTTTTTTTTTGGTTTTCTTTTACAAATGAAAATTATTTTATAATAAATTTTTGGCTTGAAATTTTGATTTTTCCAGGGAAAATGTGGCTTAAAGGTGCCCATCCACATCACAGGCATATTAAATAAACATGGAATCAGGCACAATATCTTATTAATCTAATAACCATTCGCTTACTCCTGTGTCAATGACCCCTGCAACCGACATGATGATACTGTATTTGAAAACATCATCTTTATTTCTTTTGAAATCGTATCCCTTCTTCTGATTTTTAACACTTGACCTCTGACTTTTCCCACTTTCTATGAAACGGTGTTGCCCTGCCAAGTTATTGTCACGTGTATGATTGTTCCTCTGGTCATGCTGTCCTACTGTTAGTGTCAGTGTTAACTGACACAGAACCAAAACAAGATGTAAAACAAGTGAATAGGAGATTCTATGCCCATAACCTAGGGTGGTTTCACCGGGAGATTTGTATGTAGGAAAAACAAACTGATAATGGAAAATAAATCACAGACAATTCACTAGTGAAGAGGCACCTTTAAACTTCTTTTTAAAACATCAACAGAATAATTATTGAATTAATCATGAACAGAAAAGAAACACAGAAATTGTATTGGGAGATCTCCTTTTAGGACACTTTTAACTTTATAAAGGAATTATATGTGGTTTATTGTACTGATAAATATTATATTTATTTTGTCTTTATTCAATATATTTTCCTTTTCTCACAATTTTTGTGGTGGTGTTTGTTTAACAACATGAAGATGCTTTAGCATTAAAATTGATAAAATATTTTAGCCACATCTTCATCCTTTTCCCAGTACTCTGACAGACTGAGTGGCTCTTCACTTGCAGATTTAAGTTGAAGTTTTGTTCTACCATTAGATCTTTTGTGTGAAGTTAAATACAGTGGGATGACTATATTTTGTTAGTCTCTGTATGTGTAGCTAAATTATATTTGGAGTGTACTGGTGTCCATTGTGTGTGTTGGGACTGGGATTTCCTCAGGTAATCTGCACCTGTTGGAGCATGGCGAAGATTACACGTTCACTCTGCCTTCAGCCTATGCCCGGTCAATCCTCACCGTGCCCTGGGTGGAACTGGGCGGAAAGGTTAATGTGAACTGCGCCAAGACGGGCTACAGTGCAGCCATCACCTTCCAGACCAAGCCTTTCTATGGGGGCAAGCTGCATAGGTCAGTGACATGAGATCACATTACACTTTAATTGACTCTGTGGACAGTCTGCATTACAGGGTACTGTCTGCAGAGAGCCAAAAGACAAATCTTCAAGAGTAAAAACTCCGCTTGATCTTGTGAGAAGATGATAGTGTGATGTGATCACAATGAATAACTAATCTTCTGAGAAATCACATAGTCGTTTCTTGTAAGCCGTAGATTAGTCATTATTTTTACTTGCACATTTGAGGCCCTTTTTTGGATTACATCATCTTTGATGTTTTATTTTGCGTTTAAGACTTGCTGTGCAGTAACCGCACAATACATCATATGAAATTTAATTAACTCATTATTTGTTATATTTGTGCTTGACAAGATGGTCCTGGGTTGCTTATCTTCATACTAATCTCTCATTCTTGCTGCTATACTCTGCCTGTGCCTTATTTTTGAATGGCACATGTTTCCATTGTGAAAGTTGAGCATGTAGATTGTAATATGATCCTGTGATTTTGTTATGCAGAGTGAACGCAGAGGTGAAGCACAACCCCACCAACTCTGTAGTGTGTCGCGTGCAGGGAGAGTGGAACGGCGTGCTCGAGTTTACCTACAGCAGCGGTGAGACACGTGTCATAGATGTCCTCAAGCTACCCATCACCAGGAAACGAGTGCGGCCCAAAGAACAGCAAGGACCTTACGAGTCCAGGTGAGGATTGTTCTCATGAAATTATCTTTTGCTCATTGGTTCAGGCAAACACTTCTTTCAATCTTTCAATCACTAAAATTTAAAATGTGTGTATGTGTTATATATATACTAAAACACTTTTATGGAGCATGGTTTCCATTCATTTCTATGTAGTGTATCATGCAAGCTAAAAAGACGACAATTAGCTGCACAGTGCTTAGCTCAGCTGAAAGAGCAAAGCTCACCTGACCCATATCGGTCTTGGTTAAAGTATGTAAAAATAAACTATGAAGTGTAATTTTAGTTTGCTTTTCTTTGTTTTGAGTAGTATTTGCTAAAACACTTGAAGCAAGTTAGAGACTCCGTTACAAAGCTCTTGCACATGCTCACGTGTCTGCTCGACGCTCATCTGTGTCCATTATGATTTAAAAGATCTTACTGTAGTGTGCTTTATTTATTTATTTTTCTCTCCTTTTTAATGATTCTGCTGCTGTACCGTCTATACTAAAACAGTTCTGCACCTTAAGCTTGGTGGATGTCACTGAATTGAATAGTCCCCATGATTCAGGGACATCCAGCTCGTCTTCAGTGCATAATTGTTAATTATGTTACTTATGTCACACTAGTCTCACACATTTGGGTGCATAAGCCCAACAGAATTTACCTTTTATGTTAAACAACATAGAACATATTATCTTAAAGGTGAATAAGTGGTTTTAACCAGTTATTTGTACATTTAACTTCAAAAGTCTAAGCATCAATGATTCAAACTAAGATAAGGCTGCAGTTATTGCTGCTGGGGATGTCCATTGTGCCGTGTTTGCTCTTCTTACAGGCGTCTATGGCAGCATGTGACCGAGTCCTTGCTACAGAAAGACATGGAAAAGGCCACGGAGCACAAGCGCTTCCTGGAGGAGAGACAGAGGAAAGAGGAAAGACACCGCACCGAGACTGAGACTGCATGGAGGACCAAATACTTTGAAAGAAAAGTAAGTATGTTTACATCAACACACCATCAAACCTGTTAGTCACCCCATCTCTCAATTTCTAAACCAAAAAGTTTGGTGGGGTGTGCAGTGTCTGTAATTACATGAATCATAAAGACTGAATGCACTTTTCCATTCAAGATGATGGCAGTAACTTGATCAGTGTTCCTTTTATAAATAGATCTACATTGGTGGTTTTGCTTCTCCTCAATGTTTAATCAGAGCATTATAAAAATGGTGGAAGATTGAAGTCTTTACCATGAGATAATTGTTGGTTTAAGATGGATTGGATTGTTTATGTACTTAAAAATGAGCCTAAGCATAAATCCCCCCAACTCTTCTGTTGCTCAGGGTGAAGGCTGGGTGTATCACAAACCACTGTGGAAAGATGTTCCAGCACAGAGCCCTTCTCCTGCAACGTTTCAGTCTAACCCCTGACTACAACTCCAACCCTTAACCTTCACCTGTGGGAGCTTGACCCCACTCCCGAGGGCTGTCCGTGGGGTCTGTGCTCTCTCGCTCTCTCTTGGTTTGTTTTGTTTTATTTTTTAAACAAATGAAGAGACATATGCACACACACAAAACTCCCTTCCTTATTATTACTTAATAATGTTATGGATCTAATGCTCTATGGAGAGTAGTGGACTGCCTGACTCAGATCATATTCATCATCCCTTGATTTCAGTATAATATTGCAGTAAATCTTTCTGATCCACATGAGATCCCAGTGTGCACAGGCCTCGTTTGTTGATGTTGCCTTAACGGGAGTTGTGAAATAGCATGAGAACGTGTTGATGTCTGACAGGTGTTTAAGTGAGGATTGTGTTTGAGGATGCTTTATTAACGTCTCTTGATCTTATTAGAGAATACTGTTATCTGGCCAGGTTATTGGCCAAACCTTTTCCAATATCTGAGCAGTTTTTTTGATGTATTATGAATTTATTTTATTATTATTATTATTTTTGAGATCATCAGGGAGCTCTTAAGTTTTGCGCAGGATGTTTGGCTCAGTGATGAGCAGTAGCTCGTTTTTTCCCTCAGAGCTGGATTCCATGAAACATCTGGAGCCATGATGAAAGCAAATTTGCTGGTTTGGCCTTTTTGTGCTACAGTGGTTAGCCAAGTGTTTGGAGAGAGGTGCTGAGAGCTATATTAGTTTTGGTAAGGCTTTTTTCTCTCTCTTGCTCGACCTTTCCTCTCTGTCTGTTTCATGACTGCTTGGGTAGAGGGCTAGCTCTGAATATACACACACCAATTTCACTGGCTTCAATTACAGAATTTCCAACGTCAGAAACAAGTGCGTCGAGTCCGGACTCTACTGGTCTTCTTTACTGATATCTGTGAATATGTGACACTATCGTACAGTATTATTGCAGTTTGATCAGAAATGTTGAATCACATGCTGTGAATGCTCTGTAGTTTTCCTTTCTCTACCTCTCGACTGAATCTCTTCAGTTTGAAAGGCAATCAGATATAAACCACATACAGCTTAACATGAAAGATGTGGTCGGTGTCTAGTTTTTGAGCCATAAGAAGCCAGCAGAAATAACAACAGTGTGTGGAGATTTCCTGTTTGACTGAAACAAAGCTCGTTTACTTAATGCTGTGTTTTTACTTCTAGTTGATGGCAGTTTACGTGAGCGTGGACAGAGCACAAGTAAAGAGCCTCTCATATGATGAAAGCACTACTTTAACCCTGGTTGGTCTTGCTGAGAAATTTGTGGTGCCTTATTTGTGTTTGTCTTCCTTCTGTTCATGCCTGCAAACACATTCATTATGAGTATGTACGTATCAGCTCCCATTTCCCAGCATCTTGGCAAGGACACCCAGAATGTTTGCTCTCTGCTCTGTACGGTTTCTGTGTTTTAATTCACATACTTGGCTTTCCACTCAGGGGCTGAATGTCAGAACACAGATTTAATTGAACCGAAGTCACATGAGACTTTCAGTGGAGAATCTCCACTGCAGATGTCTAAACCAAGACGGAATTTGTGTCTGCAAACAGGCCCTGAGTGTGCATTGCACTGAGCTGTGAACTGCACTGATGTTTTAATTATTCTTCTGGTAGCCTGAGAAAAGACATGAATGAACTAATAAAATTAATAATGTATTAGGAGAAAGTTTCTGGTTTCTTTCTTTACCTCACAGTTGATTAAAAAAAAAGCTGGAGTCAGTGATATATAAACACTTTATGAGTATATAATATGTACAATTGTGATACCAGTTCACATTAAGCAAAGGACAAAATGGCTCAATAGATGGTTTTTGGGTTCATCATTTCATAAACCCTATTCTAAATGCCACTTTACTCAGTGCAAGGTCTGTGTTATGCTAGAACATCAGGGATATAACAATTCAATAATTATGTATACAAATAGGCCGTACAGTGGCTCAGTGGTTAGCACTCTCTCCTCACAGAAAGAAGGCATCTGTGTGGAGTATGCATGTTCTCCTGTGCTTGTGTTGGTTTTCTCTGGGTTCTCTGGTTTTCTCCAACAGTCCAAAGACAGGCACATTAGTTCAAATTGGCTACTCAAAATTGCCTGTAGGTGTGAGGATGTACCCTGCCTCTCACCTGGAATTAACTGGGATTGGTTCCGGCTTCTAGGTGCAAATAGCCTAGCTTTCATATCAGCTTTATAGTATAAAGATGTTTGTGTTATGTGAGTTGTAGGCTCTACTGCAGATGTTTGATGCCATTTTCTTGAAAAGGCCTTAAAAGATTTTTTGTTGTGTTCTGACTAAGAGAAGTCATTTTACTTCACACAGTTTACAATAAGATTATTCACACAGGGCCCCTTATTTATGAAAAATTAAAACTATCACCGATCTGAGCTCAGAAATCATAGTATATGTGATATGTGAAAAATGTTATATCTCACCAATCAGTGTAAATGTACTGACTGAGAACCAGCATCATTCACAAGCCACATCCATAAATATACTCAGTTAACGGGTTGTATGAAAAGCTGTAAAATGGCCAAGAGATGGAAGAGAAACAACTTTGTCCTTGAAATAAATGTACTAATCGTATTAAATTAATTTATTTCTGTTTGGCAGTCTGAAAAACGGTATCTTAGGAGGTCCGAAAAAAGCAGTATGCAGTGACAATTGAACTCCAGTGGATGGTTGAATATTTCCATGATATGTACCCTGTACTATACTGTGTATAATAATGGTATAATAGCTTATATCATAAATCTTTACATGTAAGTCAATGGGGGGGAATGGTCGGGATGGTCGGATTTCACATTTGCCACCAAACACAATCCTGGAGTTCGAACTATAGAGCCAGGGAACTGTGAGTTCAGCGAGAGATGGAGAGAAAGTGCCCACTGTATTGGTACACCATGACCCTGGATGCTTTGATAGATGAAAGGGACATAATAGTCACTCATTACTCTCCATAAAAAAAATCTTCATTCTGAAAACCCTTTGTGTCTTATGGACACACAGGAGTCTTTTAACAGAACCACATTTGCCACTGTGAAGGTCTGATGACTGTTGAAGCAGTTATCTTACTCACTGTTTTTCATTATTTTTGTTTAATTGATTGTAATTATGTCACCTGTAGTTTTCTTCACCAGTTAGAATATCTTAAAATGAAAGTGAATTATTGTGACACCAAACCCAGTTAATTACAAGCAATTTGTAAATACCTATTCATGTTGGGGATATATGTCACATAGGGTGGCTCGATGGTGTAGTGGTTAACACGTCCATTTCACAGCAAGATGCGTGGGTTACCTCCAGGTACTCCGGTTTCCTCCCACAGTCCAAAGACATGCACATTAGACTAAGTGGCTATTCCAAATTTCTCCTAGGGTTTGTGTGGCCCAGTGTTGAGCGAGATGGGCTCTGGCCTCTCCGCAACCCAAATAGGAATAAGCGGTTAATCAAATATGTGATAGTGATTGATATATGGCACATAGCTGATGTAGGCCTTTACAAAATTTAATATATTTTGCAATATGTTACCTTTTTTTAAGTGATTTCATATGTGCCTGCACTTTGGGGAAAAAAATGCTGAATCAATTTATTAAATAATTGATCACACAAAATATTTAAGTAATTTAGGTTAAAGGTTAAACTCAAATATTTTGGGTGACTTTTTATTGGCCCAATGTTTGTTTACTGATTTATTATTTATTTATTGTATATGCTTAGGTTCCATTTTTTGACTCGGCAGATTGAATATATACTGTACCGCTCCTTTACACCGACTTGAAAACTTGCCTACATGATGTGAGATGATCATAGCATTTGCTCACATTCGTGCCAAACTTTATATGAAAATGAGCGCACGCCCAATTTCCTGCTGTACATGTTTCATAAATTAGGGACAGTGTCATCTGACTCTAGAACTATGCCTGCTTAGCAATAGTTTAATTTATAAAACATGTATGTATGTGTATATATATTCATTCATCATTCATTCACATACATATATACACACTCACAAACTGTAGATTAAGTAAATTCATGATGAAAGTCTGGTTCAAGCTCTTCCCATAACCTCTTGGCAGACGAGTGTGCAACCACTTTAAGTGAGTTTGACAATATGGATAGCAACAATGAAGCAGGCAAGCAGTAATTAAATGTGCAGAATAACAATGATCCTAACCAAAAGGAACTTAAACCTCAAGCCTGTGGCACATTTCAAAGCAGCTTTGAATTGTTTCCATGAAGACAGGCCGATTGCACACGGATCAATTTAGAGCGACAATAAAACGCTTTCTGATTTTCCTTCATCTGAAAAAAGTTCTTCCCACTCGCTTGCGTGTTGGGTCTTTAAATCGTATGTTTGCTTCAGGGCTTGTGGTTAATCGAATTGTAGCCCCTCCCAAAGCCAGGCTCATGGGATGACCACATTGTTGTTAAAAGCAAGCGACTCCGAGGGCAATGGAAAAAACGCAAATGAGAAAATTATGTGTGGTAAACAGTTTTTGGAAAACATTTTTGCCAGTAAAAATGGCACACACACACTGCCAGCACAGCAAGGATGCTTTCCTTGATGCCGTGTTGACTCTGCGTCTCTCAGGAATCTCTTATACAGCATAAGCAGGTTTTTATATATACACTGCAAACTAAACATTGAGTCCTTAAAGTGCTCCTCAATAAGGTACTTCAAACAGACTCTGCTTTGGGGCAAATAACTCGTACATGGGCAAGAAGAGGTTATGGGAACATTGTGAACTCAGAAGCCAGTGCTTTTATTATCGTGCTCATCCTTTAGTCCTTCTTCAGTGGTGCATTAGGTTCATTAATTCCAAAAACAAAAAGCTAATATTTAAAAATAATATGACCCGATGACGGAGACCAGCTCCACATATTGAACCAATAGAGATTACAAAAACAAGTCTGGTTTGCAGGGCTTAGGGGAGGAGTCGTCACACTTCACTCAGCGGCCTTAAGGAGGTTGAGGCTTGATCATTGACTGTGGCTTGTGGCTGGGGAGGGCATGTTGGCGACATGCCAGTGTCCTGCTCTTCACTGTTGGAGAGGAGAGGGGAGTTTTGCTGTTCAGAGCAGGGGACAGAGACAAAGGCAGTGCTGCTCTCCAGTTCTTCCTGCGCCATAGTGTTAAAGCGCTCCAATACACAGTGTGCAGTTAGACGTGCCTCGGGGTCATGGTCCCAGCATTCTGTAATAGTGGCACTAAGCACCTGCATTCCCTGTAATGACGGCGGATTAAGAGTCAGTGTCAGAAGATACACTCATCTCAGTAAGCAAGAAGAATACAAATTAAACAGAAGTGGTAGAAAATTTCAAAACCCTGTGGTGTAGTGTATTGTTTTTTCCCCCTGCTACCATTTCCATCAGATGCACTCATTTCTGTTGGTGAAATAAACATTCGAATGCTCCTACGAAGTATCCCTCCAACACACTTAGTACTGTTTGATGTTATAGTATACAATTGTACAAGAGTAATGATTTATCATCTTACTTTGAGTCTGGTTTATCTCATGGTTTCTTCCTCATGTCATCTCAGTGGGGTTTATCTTGGCCTGTGTCTGCTCGTGCTTAATAGAGATCTAAAACTACATCCAGATTTATCTAAAGGTGCTGTGTGACAATGTTCTTATTCACTCACTCATTTGCCAAACCACTTAATTTTATTACTAGGGTCGTGGGGAAGCTGAAGCCTATCTCAGCCGACACTGGGCAAGGGTGAGGTACACCTTGAACAGCTCATTTGACCATTGCAGTGCCAACACACACACAAGCATTCACACTCATAACTGGGGCAATTGGGAACAGCCAGTGCATGTTTTTGGACTGTGGGAGGAAACCAGAGTATCTGGAGGAAACGCACACAAGCACAAGGAGAACATGCAAACTCCACTCAGAAACACCCTCACCGAGCCCAAGACTCAGACCCAGGACCTTCTTGCTGTGAGATGGACGTACTAACCACTACACCACCATGTCACACGTCCATTCATTAAGGTGCTTCACAAATAACACTGAATTGAAAAGTCCAGACCAATTTGTAGAGGCAGCACATCTAATCACCCTTATGAATGGATTCACTGTTAGTCTCAGCTGTTACTCTTAGATTATTATACAATTTACTTTCATTTTTATTTTATTTGTATTGGAATTTCATTCGCAATTTAATTCCCATAACTCTATTATTATAATTATTATCTAAAAAATAACCAGTAGCGTACACTGCCCAACCAAAAAAGAAGTTGTGCACACTAATATTTTCATGGAGTGCATTTAGCCTTGATCACAGCATGTAATCTCTTTAATATGGCAATAAAATGAAGTCAGCTGATGACCTGAATGTACTGAATGAGCAGGTTATCACATCAATGGACTTTTTTCTTCCCTGATGGCACGGATATAAAATGGAGTCTCAGATAGTGAAAGAGTGGTTCAGGGATCATGAGGAATCATTTTCACATGTATTGGCACTCCAGAGTCCTGATCTTAACCCTATGGAAAGTTTTCGGGATGTGCTGGAGAAGACTTTATGGAGTGCTTCAATTTTTCCCTCAACAATTCAAGACGTCGGTGAAAAAGGAACCCAACACTGGGTAGAAATTAACACTGTGATGTTGCTTAAGTTTGTTGAAACAATGGCATGACAATTAGGTGCTGTAAGCAAGGTTAAAGGTGGAAGAACAATATATTCGTGTGTACGACTTTTTTTGGGCCGGGAAGTATAAATCGGTAATTGCAATTTTGCAATTTTTTTGCAAGTGTGAGCTCATGTTGGGAATTTTTTTCAGGGATTATAAACTGTGTTTAAGTGAATTATTTTAGGTTAGTGATATACTTGTATACATTAGTGTGTGAACATGTAACTGACCACTTAGCGGTACTCTTGGCAGCCGGACTTCGTGTCCGTCTGGGTCTCTTTCTCTGTCCAGAGACATATGGATGGAAAGCCAAAGGTGAGCAAAGTTCTGATTGTTTTTTTTTACCACCTTGTGACATCCCACCAGCATAGCTTCACTCGCTGCTTCTAGTTCTTATTTAGATTTTTTGCTTTCCCCTTTATAAGTGAGTATAAATTTAAAGCAGTATGCACATTTTCAATTTTTTTCTGTTCTTTAGTGGTACCAGTGCCAATAAGATTTTAATGTGGTAAAACAAAAAGCTGTTTATTTTTTTGTGCAATATTTTTGGAGCACGTACCGAATGTATTGTCCAGCTGAGTGGGATATCAGGTCGTCCTCTGTCCCGCAGGACCAGATCCCTCATGCTGTCCACACACGGCTGATCACACACCTTCGAACCGAACGGAGGCTCATAGCTCTTCACCTCTGCCCAAGCAACAATAATTAATTTAATCCACTTTAACAATGCTTACACTCAGACTGCTTGTCTCAGCAAATCAGTACATTTATGCTTCCATGGACTGTAAGACCTGTCCAAAATAAAAACATGTCTATTTGTCGTCTTGCTGAACATTGTCTTTGAACAGCGGTTATTAAGCTCATAACGGAAATTTCTGATGTGTAAGAGCGATTTGAGTGTGCCTTTCAAACCAAATGGTCCATTATACAGTGGCTTTTGTAATATCATAGAGCAGAAGCCAATAACATGAGTAATGTTTTACAAATGACTCTACATTCTGCAGCCCTGTTTGGTTATGTTTTAAGAGACTTTCAAGGTCCTATGCCTCTTACCTCCTATAGCATCACAGCGAGAGGCCATTTCCCACAGCACCAGAGACATGGAGTACACATCCATCTGTTTGAAGGACTCCAAATCCTCCAAATTCACTCGAGATTCTAGGACCTCAGGGGCCATATAGCGTGCGGTTCCAACCTTAAAAGTAAAGAATGGCTCTGTTACATAAGGTATCTGCAGGAGTGTAAGAGATTTGTTCTATCATATTAAATTAACAACAACAACAACAAAATACTTCAAATTATACCTGCTTTTAAAAAACATTTAAACCACAATGATTTCGGTTTATTTAGGACTTAAAGAGCAACTCTTTTACAAGTAAAAGCAACTGCCTGGAAAGATTCAGTACATAGACACAATATATAATAAAACTCAGGACTCTGAGGGAAGACAAGAATGGATGGAACAAAAAACATGACCGTGACGCACAGTATAGCAGGAGTATAATATAGGAATATGGCAGCATGCCAAAATATGGCTCAGGGGTTACCACTGGCACCTTACAGCAAGAATGTTCAGGTTTCAAATCGCAACCAAGGGTGTTTCTTTTCCATTTGCTTCTGTGGGTTCCCTTTGGTTTTCCAGGTTTCCTCCATTTGTCCAAAGTTACATTGCTTCTCTAAATTGCCCATACGTGTAAATGTGAGTGTGAATAACTTGATGTATTGAGATTGATGCCAGCTTGCACCAGGACCCTCATAAATAAGCGGTATAGGATAATGAATAAATTTTGACTAGCTTTGAATGAAGCCGACATTGGGCGAAGGCGGGGTACACCCTAAACAGCTCACCAGACCATCGCAGGGTAACACACAATCATTCGCACCCACTCTCACACCTAGTGGCAATTTGAAATAGCCAATTAGCCTCATGTGCATGTTTTTGGATTGTTGGAGGAACCCGGAGTACCCGGAGGTAACCCACACAAGCATGGAGAGAACATGCAAATCCCCCACAGAAATGCTGTGGCTGAACCCAGGACACAAACACAGGACCTTCTTGCTCTGAGGTGGACGTGCTAACCACTATGTCCTTATGAATTTCTAGGTAATGCATAACAAAAAATGCAGAAGCTTATGTGTGAATGTACTTGTGGTTTACGATACATTGCTGGATTTACTCTCTGATTTGTGGCTTTTTTTCCCTTTAAACCACTCATATTTTGGCAGACAGTGATCCATTAGCAGAGAGGTTAGAGAGTTAATCTAATATTCTGTGGTTGCTCTTAATTAGTAGCACACTAAACCCGTGGCTAAGAGGAGTCAAGTGATGCCATCATGATGTTTTTTTGTGGCAGACTACAGTCCTATGATGAACAACACAGTGCAGATAAGACATGTTGCTGACTTTGCTCTCCACTTTATAGAAGGTGATCTGTCCACTTGTACAAATGCAGTGATTTTGGTGGCTTTAACATTTTTATAGTCAATCATTTGTAATGAAAACCTTTTGACCAGTATATTTAAATTTAAAAAAAAACATTTAAATGAACTTGAGTTTTCTATCATCTATATGTGTTGCTTAATATTGATCTGGATACATTTCCTGACTCCTGCTGTGAATTAGCAAGTTTCTGAGAGAGCAGAACATTTGCCTTCCAGACTGAAATCAGCTCTAAAATGATGAAACTCTGAATAGAACTAACAGCAACAATGGGAACTATTCTATGCATTTGGAACAATTTATAATGTTCAGTTTCCTGGGTTGCTCATAAAGGGTGCAGTAGGAAAAATACATTGCCCGGCCAAAATATGTCTAATATTTTTTTGGACTGTCTTATGCCTTGATTACAGCGTGTAATTGCCATGACATTGTTTCGACAAACTTGAGCAACATCACAATATTTATTTCCATCCAGAGTTGGGTTCATTTTTCACCAACATCTTGAATTGATGATGAGATAATTGAACCACTCCATAAAGTCTTCTCCAGCACATCCCAAAGACTTTCAATGGGGTTAAGGTCAGAACTCTGTGGTGCCTGTCTGAAAATGATTCATCAGTCTCCCTAAACCACTCTTTCACTATTTCATAATGTTGCTGAGCCTCGACATGACCAACTAAAGCAACAGCACCATGGTGACTACACACTGTAATCAAGGCTATAGTCGGTCCAACAAAATCTTATTATTATTTTTTTGTTTGTTTTTGGCCAGGAAGTGTATTAACTATATGAAATCACATATCAAAACCCACAGTGTTAAACAAGCAGAACTATTTATACTCATTTGTATTATTGAAACAATCATCCAGCCTTTAATTATCTGTACCTCTCATCTGTCAGGGTAATGAGCATTTGAAACCCCTCGCCCATATCCTGTAGAAAGATAGACTCGGACGTTATGTATGCCAGATTTGGGAACTACTTTTTTGTTCATGTGACTACATGGTCAAAATGGCATCGCTGACACAAGAATACACGTTATTTCTGCGAACAAGGTGAAAAATCTAGCTACATACACCATATTTTAATAGCAATTGACTTTTACTAATGTATTTGTGACGCATTATTAAGTTATATAATTAATTATAAACATATTTCTGAGGGATCTACTTTTGCTCTGTTTCGTTTGATGCATTGTGATGACTGTAGCATGGTAACCACACCACACTACAGCAAAAAACATTTTCTACATACACCAAAATGGCACACATAATGTCCGAGTCTTATTTCTCATCGTGGAAGTAGGCGAAGTGATCCAAACAGGTAATCATAGGTAAGAGGCAGGGTACACCCTTAACAGATTTCCAGTTTATTGCAAGGGTAACACTGATACGAACAAACATTCACATGTATAGGCAATTGTAGAAGCAATTAATTAATCTTTGGACTGTGGGAGAGAACTGGAGCACCCCGAGGAACAAGCACAAGTAGCACAAGCATGGAATAAATATGCAAACTACACATAGAAAGGCTACAGTCAACTGTGAGATTCAAATCCTTGCTGTGAGGTGACTGTTATCCACTACAATACTCTGCCATTCATTCCATTACAACATTTCAGTTATAGGATCATGTACTCCTTACCTGCCCACTGTTAGCAAAGTCATCCACAGTGAGAGAGATGTCCAGCCTCAACGCCAGGCCAAAATCACATAGCGCACACTCGTTGTTGCTCTTCATCACAATGTTGCTGCTCTTCAAGTCTCTGTGTGCGATGGGCACCTTGGGTGTCCCACATGGTGTTGTGTCATTATGCAGATGTGCAAGGCCTCGTGCCACTGAGGAGGCCATTGAACACAGCTGACTCCAGCTCAGAACATGGCTCACTAGGAAGTCCTGTAGATTTCCCAGTGCATGGTAAGCCATGATTAGCCAGTACTGCCTCTGGGGGGTGCTAGTTGTACCTCCCCGCTGCTCTGCAGTCAAAAACTGCACAATATTCTCGTGTTTCAGGTTGGGGTCAGAGAAGATGGCCCTTTCATTGCGCCAGGAAGCATATTCCACAGCTGGGAAGGTTTTTACTGCCACTGTTTCATACTGGCCACATTCGCTGTGGTTAAGCCTCGCTCTCCAGACCTCAGCAAATCGTCCCTTACCAACCAGGGCCTCCAACTGGATAGGTAGATGCTCGGTATTGTGGTTTAGACTATTGGCACAGCTTGATGATATGTTTGAATTGGCATCTTCACCGAGGGATAGAAGCTTGCCGTGGTAGTCACTGGTGTTGGCTTCACCAGCACACACCTCTGGTGGGTCCAGTGACTGGTAATGTGTGCGCTTCGGTGCCCAATCTTTGGGTTGTTTGCTGAGGTGGCGTGTGCGGTAGAGGTAGACTGCCACTGCAGCAATCACAGCTACTAGGAGTGGAGGAACCAGGCTTATCATCACTACAGGAATCACATCTTTACTTCTTAGCCTTGCGTACCCTATAGAGAAATGTTCACAGAATGTTGGCACCTATATTTCTTTCTTTGTGTGGTTAAGTAATTTTATGGGAAAAGCATACACACTTAAAATATTTTTTATTATTATTGTTATAATTATTATTATTATTACAATTTGCTCCCTTATCAAAGACGAGCCTGTCGTTGCAGTCATGTTCCCTGACACAGCTGCAGAGAAACAGCATGCTGTTCTCAGAGGGAACTGAAGTCATGACACACTCTGTTGAGCTGGTGTTAGACAGCACAATGTTCTCTAGGGCATGTTGAGGGTTGTGGCATAGAGTCTGCACGCTCACACTCTCATTCTCCTTCTTCCTGTGAACAACATGCACATATACACACATAAGTAAAGAGGCCATGCAACACTGCATAATATTTCAGAATCCAAGGTTTATTTATAGATACTGTGGTCAAATGTATGAAAAAAAGTTATTAGTATATACTACACAGGAACGGTACGATCTGATTGGTCCATTATCTCTGGGTTAAAAAAAAAGCGATGATACCGTTGATGTGTAATAAGTTAATTATTACCTGCTCTGTCAAATTTAAACCATTATTTCTGTATATTGAGGATTAAAATAATATCTGTTTAGGGTGTGTGTGTGATAATTGTAGTTATCAGTAAAAAAAAAATTTATTGCAGGTATGACCTTAGACTGTTTGCAAAATTCATTCATTTTCTAAGCCGCTTAATTCTAAGTAGGGTTGCAGGGTGGCTGGCGCCCATATCAGCCGACTCTGGGCAACGGCGGGGTAATACTGTACAGCCTGCCAGGCCATCGCAGGGCCAACACACACACAACCATTCACACTCACACCTAGGGTCAATCTGGAACACCACTGCAAGTCTGAGAGTCCAAGGTTCTTCTAGGTTTAATGTATATAACATAGTCAAATAAACCTTTTATTAAACATATGACTGCTCTTTGACAGCAATAAATAAATAAATAAAGAATAGGAATAACAAGTGATCAGGGAATCCCACTCAGGAGCTTTCTTTGTATTTCTTGCCAAAGTCAGCTCTTTTCTGAACTTTATAAATGTGTTTGTTATTCATCCTGTGTTTGTGAAGAGTTTTTATCTGACTTTTCTTTGAGCCATGTTTTCTTGTGCTCCCCTGAGTGTTGACTATCTCTAGTTAGACAGCCAGATTCTACTATGGTCAATCAGAGGTCAGTTCTATAAAACTTCTCAGAAAAATCTCCTCGAGTGTCAAACAGGGAGGAACTAGTTTAGCGGAAATCTTTATTTAAAAAAACACCCAATCATAGCAATGGTCCAAAGTGGCATACATCAGCTAAGAACTGTTTTATTAGAGCTTATCTTTGAACTACTTTATTAAAATCTTTTTCCGATATATATTTAAATATGTTTACTAATATATATTCTTATGCCAATTTAAAGATTTAAGACATCACAATTTTTAAGCTGATTTCAAAACGAGGTTGTACATTTGTGTAAGACAAAAAAAAAGTTAGAACTGAGCCTTGTGGGCTGCGGCTGTGGGATAACATGAATCATACAACGTCCGAGAATTCAACCACGTCTCCAGACTCAGCCGTGGCCCACTCACACCCCAACACAGCAGGGAACCAGTGCTGGCTTGGCTTAGTGACATTGTAATCTATAAATAATAAATGGCATAGGCTAGACTTACCATATAGCCACGCAGACCTCCTCAGCATGGGCACAAAAGGAGCTGAAGTTGCAGTTGCTCATGCAGGTGTTGTCCTGACACACAGGACTGGACTGGTCACACCACTTACAAAGGTTAGTAGTTATATGGGTGAAAGCACTGGCCTGAAATACTGAAATGTGCAAAATCAGGAGTAAGTAATTCAGTGCACAGTCATTTCATCTCTACAGAGATATTCCATCAAGAATTATTGACATAGTATGCAATTTTTAAAAACATATTTATTGGCAGCACTGAAAAAGGAATTGTGTTTGGTTGCAATAAAAAAAAGTTTTATAATTTACATTTGTCCAAAATATTTTTCTGACATATTCATCATGGCATATGTAAAAATATATATTTACTCTACAGGGAAATAATATATGATCAAAAGCAATAATACAAATAATATAAATAATTTAAATATATTGAACCTTAAATGAAACCACTAAATCCGAATTAGTTCACACAAGCAAATATAAAAATATAAAGATGCTTGCCATCCATTCTGTATGTATGAGTGTGTAATCCTCTACTCACTGTTAGACATTAGGGAAAGATGCCCAGTGCTGCCATTCTTTCCATATACTTTCATCAAATATTAATTGTGGGGTACTGATAACTAGTATGAGCAGCATGATGAAGCAGGGCTTAGTACTGCCATCATGGCAAGTAGTTTCTAGTTCAACTTACATACTTTCATCTGGGGCTCTCTTTTTGTAAGATATGGATAATTATTCAGATCAAGTGTTTTATCTGCCGAGGCTGAAGGCTGAGGTGGATAAAACCCTTCAAGATCTGAATAATTCTTCATATCATACAAATGCTGAATAGTATAATTATTTTGTTAATCAAGTATTTTTTACTTATTAAACTTATCTGATATAAATGATGGATAAGTCGACTCGTAGAAGAATTATTTGTTGGCTTTCCACCAATCAGAAACAAGAAAATATTTTGAACGAATAATAATAAACATCATCCTGAGTGGATAATGATTGAATCAAAATGGTGGGCAAAAAAAAACAACTCATAGTTTTTCATGGTCACTTACTCTGAAATCATTCCCAAAAATGATTGTAATAATTTATAATATAATGTAATACAAAAAAAAGAAAGAAAGAAAGAAAAAACATGCAGTCTGGTCTTTGAATGACTTTGAATGATGACCTTGAGTGACCATTGTGGAGTAGGTGGTGTGATCAGTGTCACACTCTAAGAATGGAAAAATATACCACATAAATTTCATTTAAGTTTGCTTTTCTTATGTTTGTGCATGGTACATAATAAACTTTGAAGAAGTTTAAAATGGCACACTTACCGGGCATGCTTTTCTTATGTCTCTATGTAGTATACACTAAAACTTTGATTCAGTTTACAAATATGAATTTTGAATAAACATGTATGTGTTCATGTAAACTTTTTAAGTTATTTGTTAGCTCTGTTCATGCTGGTTGAAGACGGACATAACACGTGTGAGCACAGAACTCACATACCACTGTCATTCATTAAAAAAAGTAAAAATAAACAATAAAAATCTTGTTTTAGTTTCCTTTACTTATGTTCCAGAGTAATATATACTTCACTGCAGACTTGGTGGATGTTGCTGAATAGTCCTCTAGATGTTACGTCTCAGGGACTTTTTGCAATATCCGCCTTGCCTTCAGTATCCGCCTTTAATATATATATATATATATATATATATATATATATATATATATATATATATATATATATATATATATATATA
>JAOUQZ010000047.1:20881680-20929317 GCA_028564935.1 Neosilurus hyrtlii | reverse complement strand
GTGTGTGTGTGTGTGTGTGTGTGTGTGTGTGTGTGTGTGTGTGTGTGTGTGTGTGTGTGTGTGTGTGTGTGTTTCGGGGGTGGGTTTGTTTCAACGCAGTATGAGCTGACTATTGAATCACATTAATGAAATAAATGTTGGTTAATACAGGTTGATAATTTTGACAGTAATAGTGCTAAAATCACGTGACACCTTTTCAGATAGTGTTAAAAAACACTCATATACTTCATAGTATAAATAAAATGCTGTTTCTCTAGTTTGATTTAAACTGATGCTCTGATTGTAGGTTTTAAGTTAAATTACCACAGACAATTAAATTTAACAGAGCGTAAAATTAAATTACTCATTATTATTATTATTATTATTATTATTATTATTATTATTATTATTAATAATAATAATAAACAACCAAACAAACAAATAAAAAAAATAATTAAGTTAACATGTGCTTGTGTGGGTGTTCTCCGGGTACTCCGGTTTCCACCAAAGAAATGCAGCTTAGGCTAATTGGCTGTTCCAGATTGCCCCTAGGTGTGGTGAGGTGTGAGTGTGGGTGTGAATAGTTGGTTGTGTGTTTGATCTGCAGTTCTCTGGCGAGCTTCTCAGGGTGTAGCCCATCTCCGCTCAGTGTTGACTGAAGCATTATTATTATTATTATAATTATTATTATTATTATGATATTATGAGATCATATGAGATTATTATAAAATGACCTCTTAGCATATTGCTCTTTTTTCTTGTTGTTATTGTTATCATTGTTATTGTTGTTGTTCTTGCTTTATGTCTACAGCACCACCAACTGCACCAATAAAAAACAAACAAAAAAAAATCATCATCATCATAAACATAAACATAATAATAATAATAATAATAATAATAATAATAATAATAGTAATAGTAATAATCATAATCATAATAGAAATAATGTAATGACGATTATCTATTGTTGTACTTGTTCCTCTCCGTTTTGTTGTTGTTAACACAAAGCACGCTGTTTGTAATAATTGACAGTGGTATCTGAGAAGTGATCTGCGCATGCGCGGGTGACCAACCACAACACACAGGGAGGATGATGGCGGATTCGGGAAGTGAGGATATAGCTGTGGTGGGAAACACCGACTTGACCCCGACAGCATTAGAAAACAACATTAAAAACACGGTAAAAAAAAAAAAAATACAAATGCTGATACTTGTGTCTTTAATCGTGTTATTTTGCCAGGAGAGTGTGAACGGGCAGGGTGAGGGTGAGCAGAGGGAGCAGGCCGTGTCGGAGTTACCTCTCTCTCTCTCTCTCTCTCTCTCTCTCTCTCTGTTTATGAATGAAATGTATGATGTGGCTGTGTGTCCTTACTGTTTAATATTTACATTCTTGCTCTGAGTTGATAAACAGCTGAGCCTGTCCTGTCACAACATTGCGGTTAGCTAGCAACTGAACTTGGCTAGCTAGCTAACTTAGCTTCAGGGTCTTCACACAGAACTGTAACTAATCATGACCCGAATACACACCTCACCACTGGGACGTAAATAATGACTGTTTTATCGTGTTAAAAGTACAAAAGCCTGTAGCTAAATGTTTCGGTCGAGTTGTATTTTGGGTTAAAAGGTGTATGGAGGTGTGCATGAGTGTCACGTGACGTCAAGTGTTCAAAGCCTGTTAGACATCAACTTCCTCCACATTCACCCCAATGATCTGAATAATAGATCAATAGGTCTAAACAGCATTCATGTCAACACTCAGGTCGTCTATTTAAACAGGAGTATAATAGTCACGCATGCATTTGGGTCTGATTAGTTTTGCAGTGGAAAACACAGTTCATCTAACAGATTTAAGGTTATTTATAAAATAACAAGTGGGGCGCGGTGATGTAGTTAGACTTCAGCACGTCATCCTCACAGCAAGGTGAGGGAAGATCCCGGGTTCGATTCTTGGGTTTCTGTGTGGAGTTTCCATGTTCTCCTCATGCTTGCGTGGGTTTTCTTCAGGTACTCCAGTTTCCTTACACAGACATGCACATTAAGCCAACTGGCTTTTTCATTTACATTTATGGCATTTGGCAGGTGCACTTATCCAGAGCATCATTTTTATACAAGCAGTTGGGGGATAAGGACCATGCTCAAGGGCCCAACAGTGGTAACTTGATGGTACTGGGGCTTGAACCCCTGACATTCATCAGTAAGCCAGAGCCTTTACCACTGAGCCACCACTTTTCCAAATTTCCACTAAGTGTTAGTGTGAATTGTTGTGTGTTTGTGTTGGCCATGGTCTGGTGAGCTGTTCAGGGTGTGTCCTTTCTTTACCCAGTGTCGGCTATGATAGGCTTCAACCTCCCTGCAACCCTAATAGGATTAAGCGGTTCGGCAAATGAGTGAGTGAGTATGAAGTAGTAATGAGGTTGTCTTGGCTTCATGTTAACATTTTGATGTAGACATGGGATGCGAATTAAATCAATAAAGTTGGTTCAGCATTTAAAGTTCTTCAGGCATTCAACAAGTATGCAGAACATGCATACAATTTTTATCAAAAATGGTAAATAAAACCAATATTTTATGTGCTGTTATTCTTAGACAGTGCTTTTTATGTTGCTATGTGTGCATTTCATGTTATTTTAACAACTGGAGTGTCCTTGTCTGCAGAATTTCATGCAAATATGAAATGTTGAGCAATTCACTGTTTCACCTGGCTGTTCATTTAGTTTTTACACTTGAATGAGATTTGATTTGTTGCGATGAATGGAAACCCACAAGCTATCTGTATAACAAACAACTACCTTACTAATGAGTATAGTACAATAACTGAGACGTAACAAGTGTGTTTCCTCCTTTCCCCTTCTTTTTAAGTAGAATATTGCTCACTGAGTTTATTTTGACATTCTTTTTCCGCAGATGGTGGAGAAGGGGGCAAACCTTCTCAAGAGGATGGAAATTAGTGTAGCTGAGGCAGAGAAAAGAACAGGAAAGAATGCAGTCAGCATGCAGGAAACCTACACCGTATACCTTATTGAGACAAGGTGCGTTACTTCATTCACCCACTTATCATCCTTACACATTCTGACCACATTTCAGCCTAATCAGTAAATTAGCAGGTTAATCTGTGTCTGCGTTTATAGAACGAAATGGAGAGATGGAACATGGTTTGTTTAACCGTGTTATTCATTCAAAATATTTAATTTTTAAATGGTGGAAAGCCATCCAGTAATTCTCCGTGTTCTTATGGAAGCCGAATTATCCATCACTGATATCAGATAGGTTGAAAATATTTTGAATGAAAAATAAAACAGTTATAGAATTCGGCTTTTGCATGATGTGGAGAATTATTCAGACGTCAGCATGTGTGATCCGTCTCGATCTGAATAATTCTCCATTTCATACTTCACCTCAATCCTGTGAGCGAGAGCAGCGAGCGGAACAGCAACACTAATTGTGTTTTCCCGCCTGGATGCTAAAGCCAATATTTGCTTGGGCTCGGTAGCTCTACCAGAATTCCATGGTCGACTCGATTTATGTGGTAGCACAGCGCGCCACGATTGTTATTTTGTTGGGCCCGGTGGCTTCCATGCAGGAATGAACGGGCCTTTAGAGGTTAACAAAACGCGTACGAGCGGACTGTATAGACTTGGATTAGCACTCCACTACTCTTGGATTAGCACTCCACTACTCTATGAGAACTTCCAGTTTAATAATTGCTTATTGTAAGTGTTATTGTTACACAGTTTGTCCACCAGAGGGCATTCTAATTGCAACATGTGTTTCAACAATCAGCTGACCCAAGCAGAGCCGATCCAAAGGGGGGTAATCAAATATATGGAGTGTGTACCCCCATGGGGAAGTGAGAGGCTCACTTGCTTTTAACCCTCCATTGACTTCCATTCATTATTTATTTTTTTCATTCTAAATTGTTCTGTTTGTTTTGGCCTGGCCAAAAAGTCATGCACTGTAAAATGTTGTTGGATTTAGGAGCCTTGATTACAGTGTGTTATCGCCATGGCATTGTTGCTTCAGTTGAAGTCAGTTAATGACCTGAATGAAGTGACTGACCAGGTTATCACATCGATGCACTTTTTATTCCCTGATGGCACCGATATAAAATTGGGTCTCAGGTAACGTGCGAGTGGTTCAGGGATCATAAGGAATAATTTTCATTCATGAACTGGCACCACAGAGTCCTGACCTTAACCCTATTGAAATCTTTAGAATGTGCAGGAGAAGACTTTATGGAGTGGTTCAGTTTTCCCATTCAGGATGTTGGTGAAAAATGAATCAATTTCTGTATGAAAATAAATGATGAGCTCAGTGCCATAAAGTCTTAGATGTGTTTAAAAAAAATGAGGTAGCATCTTATTCTGATAATAGAGGTTTCTCCCCATATGTTGAAAGTCATTCCAAAGTGGACAGTTGCAGTTTCTTTGCAGCTAAAATCTCAAATTTGAGACTTGGCAGGTTATGGCACTCAGCCCTTCAAATGGTGTGATGTTGCTTAAGTTTGTTGAAACAATATCATGGCGATTACGTGCTTTAATCAAGGCTAAAGGTGGTCCAACAAAATATTACAGTGGGGAATTTTTTTTTGACTGGGCAATATACATACACGAGTGTGAAGGAAGTTAGTATTTCCTGGTGGAAAGTTTTTGTTTGGTTTGATTTCTGCAAGCATTTAGAGGCAACTCTGTTGAAAAACTGCTAAATGAATCCCATTCGTGTGAAGCACGATCAGTCGCACATTCTGATTCTGCGAGGATATCAACTTATGTACCATGATTCACTTCCTCCACTTAAAAACAAAGTAATTGGAATAACTGTTAAATATTCTTAACTGTGTACTACATGTATTATGGTATGTATTTTATTATGGTGATGTACCTGCCATCAATCTTTGATGTACTTGTAGAAAGATTAAATGTGATTTTTATTTTATCATTAAAATAATATATAGGTTAATATCTGTCTACCTTTTTCTACATCATCTTTTTAACCTCATTTTCATTCTCAGCCAAATGTCTTTTCAGACTTCTACTTCAGTATATGTGATGGCCATTGTATTCAAAGGTTAATGTCTGCAAATGTAATATACACATGAAAAACACTTGGATAGAAGCCTATCTGTGATCTCTTACAAAAACAACAGGATGGTCCAAAGCCAAACTTGACCGAAAGCTGAAGTGTGAATAATGACATTGGCCTGAAGAGGCGTTCCAATGTCACGCGCTGCTTTATTGTTTACACGTATCGTCTTTTCCGTGTGTCTCTGACTGTCTATTGCTTATGGTCAGGCTCAGCAGTGCTCTACGGCTCTCATCATACAGGCATGTGCTGCTGATCGGGAGTTCTGTAGGACAAACCTTCCTCTATTTTCTTTCCTTTTTTACTTGTCAGAATGCTCTGTGCCGAAAACCAAGACGTGCCCCTTGACATGGCTGCCGAGTCAGCAGTTTGGTTAGTCGCACGCTGACACATCCTTGTCTGTCACATGATGCATGTTCATGATCACACTGGCGTTTTTATTGTTTCATTGAACATATTTTGTATTTCAGCTGATGTCTTGTCTTGTCAGTAACAGAGAGAGTTGTACCAGAGTTTAAAGAACGATCCTGCTGAGTTTCAGTACAGAGTGGAAATGCAGAATGTATCGCTGTTACTCCCGTATGAAACAAAACATTGCAACCAGGAAAAAAAATTCTGTCATGGCTTCAAAAGTCAGTACAGAGAGCTGTATTGTTTCAGAGATCCATGAAACGAAAACACATGTTATGCAAGTGCTCAGACACACACACACACACACACACACACACACACACACACACACATATATATATATAGCCTATATTTTCTGACCGGGGTGATTTTAGGGAACCGGGTTTTGGTGGGGAAAGCCTCCCAGCAAATGAGCACAATTTGCATTTCTGCTCCAGCCAAGTGCTCATTATTTGCTCTCATTTCCCTCTTTAATGATCCTGAGTTATTTCTTAGTATTACATCAGGTAAATATCTTTCTCTCTTTCTCACCTGCACTCTCTCTTGCTCTCGCTGTCTCTTTGCCAAATGTGCCAATATACAGATTTAGGTACTGCCTAAAATTGGACCTCCTAATAGGTATGTGTTCGTGTTCAAGGGCGGTATTTAAAACGTAGCACTGCTCCTTTAAGGGATGAATCAATTTCAGCCCTGGAGGAAGCAAATAAATGAATCTCCCCTGTGTCTCCAAACTAAGGCATGGACTGAAAGCAAGATAGGTGAACGTTAAGTTTTCTTTTCACCACCTTTCGCTACCTGATGTCCACACTCATTTGTATCACCAGTCTTTTTAGTTTATTTATCCGTTTAACGAGTTCATGTTTCTGTGTTCCTGTTCATGTTGTTTTGCTCAGCGAAATTTTGTCTGCATACCTGAGTTAAATTGCGTGTTTTTAATTCAGCTTGAGCGTGAACTCAGTCAACTATCAAAGTCTGTAGGGCTCTGCTCAGGAGCTCCGCTATAAGTATATTATTGCACAAATACATTGTGTGCTGCACCAGTTATGTTAATATAAGTATACTTTATGCTGCTGTGTGCTATAAGCTAAAAACAGCAATTTTTTTATGTTGTTTTCTTGAGATAAACAGAATTATTTCATTATCTGAAGATAACAAACCTCATTTTCTTGTGATTTAATTATTATTATTTGGTAGTTATTGACTAATCTGTTTTAATTATTTATTCCTACTTCTAATTTCATATTTATTAATTTTGTTTTATGTAGATATTTTTTAATTTAACACAGTCAGACTAGCCCCCATGTTGATTTGAGATGCTTGTATGGTAAGAGTGTGACAGAACTGATTTCCAAATAAAAGCAAGTCAAGCAGTCTTTTTGCTGAACTTAATTTGACATTCATTCAGTCTGTCAAGAATCAGTGAGTAAGCCAATAATAAATAAATATAGTCAATAAATTAAAAGATAACAAACCTCATTTTCTTGTGTTTTTATAATATAAAAATATTGCTGTGAATAATTCAGTAATTCTTAGCTCAGTATTGATGAGAAAACAAACTTTGTATCTTGCAATAATGAATTATTTGTGATCTAATGTAAACATTTGGTTAACACAGATGTTCTCAGTCTCCGTAGAAAGATTAATTATTTGCTGTTACAGCCCAGCTTGTGGTTTTCCACAACACTATATTACTAAAACTTTAGTGACCTTCCTATTAGTGAACCTTGATACTAGCTGCCTTTAAATTATGCTGTTATGCAGAAATGTGACCCATAACTGCAAAGTGGGTATTAAGTCAGAAATGATTAAATACCTTGTTGAACTTTAAACGTGATTTTCTCCAAAGTTGCTTAAAAGGCAGAAAATTCCTGGCAGGTTTTGGTTAGTTACTACAAAACTAACAACATATGTTTAAAAAATTCGGCTTCATTTAAAAGCTTCGGATATCAGCTACAAAATGGTTCCAATAACTCAAAAAGAATAAATTTCTGACTTAATGCCCACTTTGCTGTGATGGGTCACAAATATAAACCACCCATAAGAAGGGCCGACCCCAGTGGATGGCATGCTTCCAGTACGATTGTCTGCTTGAAGAGTATGCACTTTTGTTCAGCAATATTGTAATGCTTATTAATTCTTTATATGTTTATCCTCTGATTTAATTTTCATTGAAAGTACACAATAAAAGTCTTGTATGTTTTCTATAAAGGCCAGTGGATGCTGCGTCTGAGGGAACCACTCCTGTCCCTGACTCTCTGTGGAGGCGCTATAGCGAGTTTGAGCTTCTCAGAAACTACTTGTTAGTCACCTATCCATTCATCGTTGTCCCACCTTTGCCTGAGAAACGGGTGAGTGAATCTTCATACTTGCATGCATGCAGACATTTGTGAGATTAAGGCTGAGTAGTAGGTGCTCTTGTTGCAGGCAGAATTTGTGTGGCACAAACTATCTGCGGACAACATGGATCCGGACTTTGTGGAAAGGCGAAGGGTGGGGCTTGAGAACTTCCTGCTTCGGGTTGCCTCCCACCTCGTTCTGTCCTGTGACAAAATCTTCTACTCCTTCCTCACAGAGGTAACTCTGAAAAAATGTTAACCGATTATCTGGCTTATTGGTACTGCAGCATGCAGGTTAGACCAATCATACTTTAGGAGTATTATAACCTCAGCGCTATGTATAACTTTTTAATTAATTATTTATCGAATAATTAATTGCTTTACAGTGCAGAGTCAGGTTAGAAAAGTCATTAGACAGCACAGTAAAGACACAGAAGCATTCATCGAGAAATCCAAAGTCTATATTTTATTGCAAGGAAATTACTAGTTTTCCACAAAAGGAAGAAAATTTTGTTAAAGAACGGAGTAATATTTTTGAGTGACTGTACAAGACTGAAATGCTATCCGTAGTTCATAACGAAGCTCCATACTTATGCAAATTACACAAAGCCATGAGCTCAGTTTTGTTGTCGAGTCCTTGCTCTCGTCTCCACAGAGGCAACAGAAAATGTTCTTGTTTAGTCACTGATTTTTCTCCTTGAGGAGTAATAAGTTTTTGAATACCATTGAAAAGAGGGTAAGTTCTACTATGGCTTTTTCTTTACTGAAAATAAATGCAAACATTTTCGAAGCTCCACTTTTAGGCAGTCCCTAAATTTTTATATTATTCCAATAATGTTTAAACAATTATTTATAGAAGTTGATGCTTGAGAACCATGGCTGGGACTATTGTGGCTATTCCAGCAGATTTTGGAGGCGGTCTCTACCAAAAATGGATGGAGTATAATGATCACTGGTTGAAAAAAAACAACACGGATGAACTAATCCAGTGTTTCAACCATTACAAATTTTAATACAACCAAACATCCTGGGAATGAAAGCCACACCCTTCCAATTCTTAAGGTTGCACCTCAGCTTTGAAGTCTTCTGACGGAAGTGCCCAGAACACTTAGGGGTGATTCAACATTTTCACAAGCAAACTTTTCAAGACACGACCTTCTGAAACCTTTCGAAAATTCTTTGAATGATCTTTATAGTCATTTGCAGCATCACCTGTACAGTCTATTCAATCTCTTTAAAAATAGAACCAAATATCACACACAAATACAAGGTTTACAAAAAATCATCATGAAAGCAGGACATCCAGTTTCAGTCCCTTTGCAGCATAAACCAGAACAGCCAGGTCTAAACACCATCACTAAACTCGCACCCTTCACATAGCAGAAGACGAGTTATAAAACGCACAACAAAATGAGAGGAAGCCAGGTATGTACCAAATAGTACATTTCTTTTAGCTGAATTCTGTTCCTTGTCTTTCTCCTTACTTTCTCCCTTAACTGTGGAAGTTTCAAGTTGCTTTCAGCTGCCTTACGTTCTCTGTCTCTCTTTTTTTCCCCTCCCGAGATATAAAATCTTAGGACATATGCGTGCTCTGTCTAACTTGAACACAAAGTTGAAATGATCTAATCAGTGGCTTACTAAACTGAGTAACTACCACCGAGTGCACCCTCGTGGATTGCAGACATGAGCGCGCACGCAGGCACACACACACACACACACACACACACACACACACACACACAGGCTGAATGGACTAGTCAGGCACTCTCGTCTCCAGACTTAACACAACGTAATAATGGCTGTACAATCTGCTTGGTGATAAATTAGTGTTCATAGCAAGATTGTAAAGGCTGAAAGGGGCCATGAAATTGTTCAGCGCAAATTTGACCAACATTTTCATCCTTTGAAAAACGTACGCTGGGCGTTAACCCCTCCCCCCCAAAGTACAGTTGGTACACTCGTGAAAATTTGAAAGTGTTAAACCACTCATTAGTAAAATGCTGATTGATGCCCGGAAGGCAAAAAGTTGTCTACTGTCATCTACCATCTAGTAATTCTGACTAGGAGAGGATGAGGCCTAAGTTTGATTTTGTAAAACGCAATATATGTTTTGGATTATCTAGGGTCAAAGGTGACGGTCATAGCAAGGGTTTTTAAGTTTTGGAGAACTTTGAACCAAGTTCCAACAGACATGCCCTTTACTGCGGAACATTAGGAGGAAACAGTACAGTACATGGTCAAATTATCTTTGACCTTGAGTGACCTTAAAAGGTCAAACCCCAGCCATCTTTAAAATTCTTCAAAAAAGAGAGGATTTTTTTGTTTAACTAATTTGGACATGTCCATATACTGTACTAACATATTGTGGGACAAGCACATGTGTAATTAATGTGCTGTGTGGCAGAGGTACCTTACACTCTATAATTGTCTTTGTAGTTATTAATAATTTTTTTTTTTTTCAAATACAAATCATGTACATTGCTATACGCCTACTTATTTTTTACACCTGCCTTCACACGGACACTTACTCAGAATAAGTTGCCCCTGCACAGCTGCTTGTTCAAAAGCTATATTTTCTGGAACAACTTGACACTGGTGGGCGCAACTTGCTCCTCTTTTTGAGGTTGCGTGAGTCTTTCCAGAACAAAATGTTTTGGGAACAACTTTCCTCCTAAACACATTTGGTGTCAAATAGGAGGGTTTTTGCCTGCACAGTAGTGTTCATCTGGGTTATTGGGTAATTTCACGATATTTCACGGCATACTGTGGGTGGTTCTTCTCCAGTAGTTTGCTTGCATGTTAATGTCACTATTTAAACAGGTAGGAAAGTGGACTTAACTTGCCCCAGATGCAAGTTGTTCCTCAAGCAACTTGTTCCCGTTGCCCTGGTTAAAGCAGCTGTAGTAATGGGAATTTCAGCCCCGTGAACACACTCATCAATTGCAAGTATATAATCATAAACTTAAGGTCGTGTGTGTCTGTTTTAAACTTGCCTTGTTTCCACAGCAGCGTTTGATCTGTTGGTTATGTTATCACACTGTATTACTATGTGCTCTTATGACCAGAGTGGTTTTTGTCAGTGTCAAAACTGCATCCTCTCTGCCCCACAGGAACAGGGTTGGAAGGAAGTTGTATTTGAGACTGGATTTCAGGCAAAGGTATTCCACTAGTGATTTATGTCTGTTTGTTCTTCTGCCCTTGCTGAGACCCTTTATAATCTTTCTAGCTGCATTATTTGACCACGTAACTCTTTCCCATGTGTTTCTCATCATAATTTGATATGCAACGGTCATGTAGAGTTGGCTGAAAGTGCATCGTTACACTGTAATCTATCTGTGCATGCCTGGAAATATAAAGTGTAATGACTCCCAGGCAATTAACTTCTAAACTGAAAAATCTTTAATCAGTATGAGCAGGTTTACACTATATAAACAAATGCAGCTAAATCTGTTGGAGCCATCAGGATCAAGTCAGTGAGAGCAGCAGTAGTTGTGTTGGTGTTGTTTTTATTTTTCATGTATTTCTGACTATTTTTGATCGCGGATATTAGTAGCATTCCTTTTACAACCAAATACATTGCAAGCGCTGTAATTCTTTCTACTTTTCCAGGCAGATTCAAGGTTGAAGGCTTTAAACGCTACATTCAGGGTGAAGAATCCCGACAAGTCAGTGATGTACAAAGATTTTGTTTGACTTTATACTAAGTAGCCATACCTATAAATTCTTTGGTATTTCTATCTAAAAGATGACCAAGGAGTGTCACATTGTGTTATATGTAAGTCTCTTTCTCCCTCTTTCTCTCTCTAAGGAGGTTTGCAGAAATGAAGCACTATGGAGATGAGCTCCAGTCTGTTATATCACAGCTGTTGCGTGTGCGAGCAGTGAGTACTAACAGCTGCCACATGCACACAAGCACTCCAAAACACAGCATATTAAACACCGCCTCTCTACTCTGCTTGCTGGATTTGATAGTACTGCAGTCATGATGATGGCAGTCTTGAGATGCTGATTAATTTTGTACAAGTACGAAGAAAAACGAAATCAGATGTGCAATTTATCTGGCATAAAGACATCAGGATGCCAGCATGACAAATCTCTTGCCTCATTTGCAACACTAACTTGAAAGGTTCAAGTATTATTAGAGCATTTGAGAAAAAAATAAACATATGTTTCTGAATTTGAATGAAGAAAAAACTATTATGAGCTTTATTGAACAGGAAATTAGTTTTGACACCGTGAGCAAAGATTCCTCAATAAAATGCTCAACATGTTTGACAGGATGAGATCGAGCTGCCCGCACTTTAGTCAGAACTTCCATCCACAGATATATGAATGAAGTTTGCTCACATGTGGGTGCAGAGTTTTGAAATGCAGTAGTCTTTCACTAACCTGAGACCTGGGGGTCATAATGAGTTTATAGAAACCTTCCACTAGAGAATGTATCGCATTACAATAATAAATCTTTTACTTCACATTTGTCTTCCTTTCAACTGTGAGGTGACCCTTGCTAACACTATATTCTTCAGATGAATCATTCCATCTTTCTTGGAAAGGAACGGAGGCATGTCCAAGCAGCTTGAAGTAGTCTTCAGATTGGTTAAATACATTTATCACAGAACTGCCATAAAGCCTCACTCAAAAAAAAAAGAAAGAAAAAAGCTCTACCTCTCACCCTGTGTATACCATGTACCTTTGAGATATCACGCACCCTTCTTTATGTCCCTAAATGTGTGAATATATGGATAGATGTGTACACACATGTACATACATACGTACATACGTACATACATTCATGTTCATATATATATATATATGGTTTGAAAGGCCACCCATATGGTGGCCTTTCACAACCTGTTGTAAGCACAAAATTGTACAATGTCTTTGTGTGCTGTAGCATTACAGTTTCCCTTCACTGAAACTAAGAGGCCAAAACCTTTTCCAACATGACAATGCCCCTATGCACAAAGTGGTCTATATACGAACATACATACATACACACACACACATATACATATATACACGTGTGTGTGTGTGTGTATGTATATATGTGTGTGTGTATGTATGTATGTGTGTGTGTATGTATATATATATATATATATATAAAATACATCTTTGTAAACGTTGAACTACCAGATTAGGATTTCTTCCATGCCGCAATGGATAATCCAAACAGGTTACTTTGGTCGTTTACATTTGGCAGATACTTGTATCCACAGAGACTTACATTTTCCAATTTCCAACATTTATCCAACTAGGCAATTGAGGGTTACAGGCCTTGCTTAAAATGGGTGGCACCAAGGTGCAGACTTAACATGGAATTGGATCTTCGGGAAGCACTTGTGTGTGGTTTTGTGATGGTTCTGGATTTACATAATAGCAACTTACAGTCTGTATACAGTCAGTAATGATTGCAATAAATGCTTTGATACTGCATTCTGTTGTTTTTTGTTACAAAATAACAACCGTTAATGAAATCTGAAGAAATTAGTGTTTTATTTAAAAACAATGTTATGTTTGATATTAAATGTATGTTGGTGGTGCTCATAAACTACTAACCAAAATAAACTCTTGACTTAGAGAGTTGCTGACCGTCTGTACGGCGTCTACAAAGTACATGGAAATTACGGCAGAGTTTTCAGGTAGGCTTCTTGCATATAATACAACAGCTGAGTGACCACTACAGGATTTATGTCTGGTTTATTATTGTTAACATCTTATGAGTTATGTCATGTTGTCTTTTTTTGCTGTGTTGTATGTTTATACACTGCCCAGCCAAAAAAAAAAGAAAGAAGAAAAAGTCCATTAATGGGATAACCTGGTTACTCAGTACATTCAAGCCATCAGCTGACTTCACTTTATTGCCATGTAATGTTGCTGAGCTTTGACATGCCCAACTGAAGCAACAATACCATGGCGATCATGTTCTGTAATCAAGGCTAAAGGCAGTCAGACAAAATATTAGAATGCATAACCTTTTTGGGGGGCAGGTACCATAACACCATGCAGCACATTCATGATCAGTGTATATAGCAAATGTTTGTAACAGTTTGTTAATGTGAACCTTATAGGTAATCAAGGGCAACAATAATATAGGTTCTGTTTACAACTAATCTTCGTGTCTACAATTCTTTTACACCTGGAGTTGAATGTGATTTATGCAGACTGTATCCTGATAAGATTTTAATCACATGTGTTTTATATAGTTCCTTCTAAAAGTATTGGAACACCAATGCCAGTTCTTTTGTTTTTGCTATACACTGAGGAATTTAGGTTTGGGAAGTTTTCAAAAGGTGAGCATGAAACAATAGATCAGATTTTCATCTTTTATTTGCTGATATTTACATATTGGTAGGGTAAATAGCTTAGAACGTGGCACCTTTAGTGGCAGACCACACAATCTTTAGTTGTGAAAAAGTGTCTTTAATATACTTTAAGTAGTCTGGAAGAAAATTAAAGTAAATAACACGTCATATTAGGTTGCATATTCTTGCTTGACTATCTGCTTCATAACCCAGTGACCTCAGTAAATTATTGCATTTCTCCTTTGTGAGGATTTCCTAGGTTTGTACTGCAGCTTCTTCTAGTTATTGTCTGTTTTAGAGAGTTCTCCCTTTATCCTCTTATACAGTAGGTCTAATGATGGACTCTGCTAAAGACCCTACAACCTTTCACACACTCCCCTTCCTCTCCTTTGGGCCTTCCGTCACTCTTGAAGTTATCTTGGTTCCAGAGCCTCCGTGGCTCATCTCCATATTTTTTTCTAAATGCTAATCCTTCCTTCACATGTTTTGCTTTTAATGAGTGATTTGCATCTTCTGCTGTGGCCTCTACATTTCTGCTAGAGTTTTTTTCAAACGATGGATTGATACCTTCACCTCTGCCCTGTGGAGGTTGTTGGTAATTTCATTGCCTGTTGTTTTCCCGTTACAACTCACACTTTTTTTTTTGTGGTCATCAGCTGCTGTAGATTGCCTCTGTTGACTTTGATGTCTGATTATTACAACACCTGAGGTTTCATTCTCGTTCGAATGCAGACATTCCACTTTACTGGATTGGCTATGCCCAACGCTTAAGCAATGTCTCTGGTTGATTTAATTTATTCTGTAAACTTCAAAATGGCTTGCTTTTCTTTTATTTATCCTTTTTGACCTCATGGGTGAAACCAAGGGCTCAAACCAAGAATTGACATTCAGAACAATTAGTTGCTTAAGGACTCAATCTAACAGGACACGCCTGGGCTTCAAGTAACACTTGTCTGTTTCCAAATTGCTATGAGCTGAATAAAGCATCTATCCTATTTATCTGGAAATAAAAGCTCAAATTCCAATCTATCATCTCATATTAGTATTTTATAGGGTGAAGCAAAAACAAAAGATTACCCTTGCCATTCCAGTACTTCTGGAGGGGAATGTACTTGTAGTTGAACATGTCTCAGCAAGGCCAGTCTTTATTCCAATAGCTATATTGTGTGTTAATATGGAAATTAACTCATAATATTTGAACACCAACTTGTAGTGATGATCCTGCTCTTCCTTTTTTTTTTTTAAATAAGATGTTTGATGCACACTTAAAAAAATATAGCTTAGCAAAGAAAATATATTAAATATAACCAGAATAATTTTATATTTTCTGTTAAAAAATTATAATAAACCAAATGTAAGATTAGTAAACATACTTCTGGACAAGCTTGAAATAAAAACCAAAACCTGATACCAGTTTTTTTTATAATTTAGCTTATTATGAGCATTTATATTTAGAAAGAAGCAAACTTTGAGTAGAATAAGAATGTTTGTTTTTAACCTAATTACTGTGTATAAAGATGTTGACTTTGGCAATCACAGCGCACATGCATCTTCTGTTGGGAAGGGTTTAGTGTAAAGTGTATGAACACTCATTTTTATGTGGGCTGTCTAAATCCAGATATATATGGCCTAATTTTTAGTGAAGCAGTTTTGGGAGCAAAAGGTTGCTGGTTTGATTTCCGAATGTGTGGCTGCGTTGGTTAGCACCACCTTCACAACAGAAGTGCCCTTGAGCAAGGCACTTAACCGCCAACTGCTCTCTGGGCGCCGCAGTGTGGCTTCCCACTGCTCCGAGTGTGTGTGTCCTTACTGTTTATGCACGTGTGTGCTCACTTTGGATGGGTTAAATGCAGAGCCAATTTTCCCTTGCAGTATTAATATAGTATATCATAATCAATAATAATAATAATGTTTCTGTTACTCAAGCCACATTAATCCATCAAGTGTAAAAGGTGTCTATATGTCTGTTCTTGATTCTTCATTTTACATCATTCATCTTGTGAGAAATGTTATCTTTTTTAGTAGGCTTATGTAATTGCTAATAAATTATTGTCTGTTTCTTTAGAATATTGAGTTTATGCTTTTAAGACCGTTTGAATAGTGAAATCATCTTGTAAAAATCAGGTTATCAGCTTTAAGTAATTCTTCTACAATATTACCTTAATACTTGTACATTTTATTTGGTCTGGACAGTGAGTGGAGTGCCATTGAGAAAGAAATGGGAGATGGACTGCAGAGTGCAGGACACCACATGGATGCGTGAGTTTATATTGAACACACACACATCTTCCTTCTCAATAAGGAATTGCTGGTACCTTTATGAGCAGCTCTCATGCAGGCTTCAAAGGAATAGTGCAGGGTTGTGTTGCAACAGTTTTGAATGATGCCCTGCAGCACACTAATCTGATTTTCTGTCCAGGCCTGTAAAACACATTTGGGGGCTGATTTGAAATGCTTAGATTTCCAGAAAGGCTTGCCCTCCCCTCCCTGACCCCTGTAACACATAACCAGGAAAGTGAGCCCTTGGGAGAGTTGTATTTCATTTTGACTGGCCATCAGCTAATGTATGTGTAGCGTCCATGGGCAGTAAAATTTGCACAGTTTATGCATCCTCAACTAGATGTTAGAGCATCTTTCAAAAATCACTCTTTACTCATGACTCCAGGCCTCAGCTTATGTCTGTTGGTCTATGTTGGCTTTTTTCCCCTTCTCTGATGTTTTCCAGATTGCAGCACTCAGCTGTGGGGTCAGAGGTCATCCATGCAGCACTCAGGCAGCTGCCAGTCTGAAACAGTCTGTCACTCATCAGGATTATTAAGGCTTTTGGGGCACACTGGATCATGTTTCTCCACTCAAAACTCCCTTGATTGGGACTGAGTTTGATGTGTCCTTAGGCACCATAATATCGTTTCTTGTGGTAAAGTTTGTCTCTGTAATAAAGTAGATTAAGGTAAATATTTAGGCACTGTCTTGCATGTGTAAGTTTACAGAAACATACTTCCGTAAAGTAAGTGAATAAGTTGGAAGTGGTACACTCAGTGCTGTTCGTGTCACGCGATATATTTTTCCCATTTGTTTGTGTTTTTATTGAGTTGCCTGTGTGGGCACGTGAGCATGGATGCAACAACAATATCTAGCTTGTGGCCTTACAACATTTGCATAACTATGGAGCTTCGGAGCTCCATAATAATGTGAAAAAAACATTAGGCTGTTGTTATTTTTCTTACGTTCTGTCATTTGCTTTCTGCTTTCATACACTTTTTACCCCTCTACCAGTGATGGCTGGAAGGGTATTGTCGTTGGCATGGCAGGTGGGCAGGCAGCGTAACAACAACTCTGCTCTGGCCATTGCTCGGCTCATGCACAGGCCAGCTTTCTGAAATTTTGCATAGGCACTCCCGATCACCTGATCCTGTGCATGAGGTATCTAATTTACATATGTGACCTTTGACCTTGCCCTGCTATGGCCTGTTGAGCTTTTCAGGGAGTACTCTGCCCTCGCCCAGAGTCGGCTGAGACGGGTGCCAGCCTACCCGCGACCCTAATTAGGATTAAGTGGAGAGAATGAATGAATGACCCTTGACCTTGGCACATGACCTTGGAACTTCGCGGGTCATGTGACAATAACTTTGTCCAGGCCATTGCTTGGCTCATGCAAATGCCAGCTTTCTGGACTTTTGCATAGGCACTCCCTATGACCTAAACCTGGTGGGGTAGCTAATTTGCATATGCGACCTTTAATCTTGGTACAGTGACTTTGAACATATAAAGTTTGTCTGGGCCGTTGCTCGGCTCATATGCATGATAGCTTTCTGAAATTTTGCATAGGTACTCCCTATGACCTAAACCTGTGCGTAGGGTGACTAATAAAAAGTTGATTGTCCTAAACTGTTCGTATGGGGGATGGCTTTTGTCCTCCGTGCGCTTAAGGGGTTAAGATGTTCTATAGAATGGCTATTTTTACTATTCCTGGACCACATTTAAAGCACTTTTCTATTTCAAGATATACATTTTAGATTTTTTTATGATTCTTTGCATGTTTCTATGGCACATTTGGACAAATAAAGCATTATCTCTCGGCAGGTATGCTGCTTCTGTAGATGATATACTGGAGGAAGAAGAACACTATGCTGATCAGCTGAAGGAATACCTTTTCTACACTGAGGCTTTGAGGTTTAGTGTATCCAGATTTTTCATGTTTCAATTGTTTTTTATTTGTTACATGAATACGTATGTCTGAGTATCAGTTCTGAGCAGAATCTGTCAGTCAGCTGTATTTCTAGGCTGTGACTGGTTATCGCTCGAATCGGGTCACAGGAAAATTCAGCAGAGTTGAACTCCGTATTCGTGCACTTTGCATCGCTTAAGAAAATTTTGCCTCCCGTTGCTCACTTTGTTGGATTTCTTTAACTTTGCATGATCGCCTGTTGCTCATTGCTTCCTGTGTGGATGCCCCTTGAGACCTCAGAGACCATAAGAGTTTACTACAATGTGTGGCATGGATTGCATAAACTTGGGTATGACGTCATGTTTGGATGTAGACTGTCAATAGCTGACTTGTAGGCTACAACACAAGCAGATATACAAAAAAACATAATCCAGCTGTTCGGCCATGGTGGTATTACAATAAGGTAAAGCAAGAATCCTCAAGTAAAATGAAGCACACTGATCCGTGCGTCATTTCATGCTGCATTCCTATTTCTGTAGCATTAGCCATACTGTACAATCATCAATTTCTGACATTTTAAAAACCTTGTCCCAAACTATCATTGGTTGCCGAATCAGCCGTCTTTAAAACACTCACAGTTTGACATAGAACCATCATTTAGTCACAACCATAGATTTTCCTCCCCAACATTGGTCATCTTTCTTCTGGTACAGCCCAAAATGGCACATAATGTACCTTCCATTGCATATTCATGGGTAGTAGTTTACCCATACAGCAAATGATCCTGGATCACTGTCCCCTGTCTAATACACACAGTAAAACCTGAAACCATAGTGTGATCAGTCATGCTTTTAATGATCTGTTACTCTTAAGTATGAAGTTTCAAATCCAGATGTGTTGGATTAGAGGGCAAAGATCTTGTCAGAGCAAGAGTTTTAGGAGGTTCCGCCACACGGGCCTAGTCTCTCTTAATGATGGCAGAGTACCTCATATAGCTTGAAGTGAATATTTTTTGCCTTGATTTAAAAATATAACAGAAAATATTTATTTTAAAAGTCCAGTTTTTTTATACTCTGCAAATTTAGCTGTGTATTTTTTCTTCTTCTTTTTGTTTGTTGACTTGGCTTTATGTCTCTGCAGGGCGGTGTGCAGGAAGCATGAGCTTTGTCAATTTGAACTGGAAATGGCCGCCCAGGATCTGGCATCCAAGAAGCAACAGCGGGAGGAACTGGCTACTGGGGTGAGTCTCCATCAACTTAAGAAAAAAAAAAATCCCTCTGTACTGACTAGCAATGTCAACACATTGCTGTGAGATGTAGCATAGGGATTCCCCTTCTAGGCCTAGGTGTTTGTTTTTCTGCTCAGACCAGAGAACTCGGCCACAGCACGACTTTTTTGGAACCAGTGAAGATGTAGATTTTTAGATCTATATTTTTTGTTTTCTGTAAACTGCTAAAAAATGTTTGACTTGTTGACTTGAAAATGTGAAGTAACTGAATAGTCAAATTCTTATCATGTGAAAGATAAGTTTTTGTTCTGAATATTTCCCTCCTTTTAGTATTACGAATAAACTAAACTTCAAAAAATGTATGTAGAATTCACGAAAGCGACGTATGGAAAATACCCAAAAGGCATCAACAAGTTTGTGCTTATTGTCAGTAATTCCATTCTGAAAAATAAGAGAAAGGGACATAAAACAGGGAAATGACTCTCAACTGCAGTCGTGATGCACAGAGAGAGAAATAAACCTGTGAATAAAAAATTGAGTTAACGTGTAGCAGAAGATAGAGTGCAGCTGTACTACAGGAAAGTAGACAAGAACAGTTTCTGGTGCAATAAATACCTGAACCTCAGAGTGCAGAAAGCCGTTTTACAGTGGAGTTGTTGAAATTTTCAGCAGCATGCACGTGGCCATACCACACATGTAATATTATTCAGTCATCTATTATCTGTCACGTTTATCCTTCAGGGTGGCAGGGGAAGCTGGAGTCAGTCAGACATCTGATGAGAGGTGGGATAACCCCCACAGCAAGCTGTCAGTCTACCGCAGTGTTGTTGTTTTTGTTAATATTGTTGTTGAGGCGATGAGTTACTGATCCAAAAGTTAGCAGATCAATCCCCACTGTCATCACTCTTGGGCCTTTGAGCAAGGCCCTTAACCCTCAATTGCTCAGTTGTATAAAAATGATAATTGTAAGTCACTCTGAATAATAGCGTCTGCCAAATGCTGTAAATGAATAAGACAAATTATTTTCCCATGCTAAAATGCTGTTAACTAAAAATTGTTTACTGTTACTTTAGAATATAAGTAACAATATGCTAATGTGTTCCCCTGGTCCTGCTGAAATGTAATAACAGATAAATAAAATAATCATTTGCAGCATTTTTTTTTTACTTTATTATGTGGTCCAATACTACGGGATTCATGCACATAAGATAACATTTTGTCAAACTTTCAGATAGTTTTTGAGAATTACTCTTTTTAATACCCTTTATGTCTCCTTTAAGTTTAGCAGCTCAATTTCTGACATGATTTTCGTAGGTGATATTGGGAGGCAAAATACCCCATGCAAGGTCACATTCCTAAAATGAAATACTGCTCTTTAAAATTTAATTATTAGGACTATCTGTTCCATCTGATTGTTTAAAAGGTTTCCATTTATTCCTCAGCTTAAGATAATTTAAAATAGCTTAACTTGTATTACTTGAGTAAATATTGCTTTGCTTGCTAGAATTGAATACTTTTTATGTAGAGAGTAGGGGTGTGGAGGATCCATGTCCAAAAAAACGTGTCATCCAATGACCGATAATTTTTCTGTGGTGGGTCCTAGAATAAAGGCATGTCAGTAGTGATTTTGAACCTTTCGTTTAGGTTATTGACTGATTTAACCTTGTTTAAAGCAGCCCAAACGGGAATAAATGAATAGTTTAAACTTGTTTTCCACTAAGATAGCATTGCTAATGCTAAACTGGTATAAATACAAGCTGCCTGAACCTCATTTTGGTCATGTGCCAGACCTCAGAAGTTTGCCCTAAAAATCAACACGTGTTTTAGCTAAAAACTTGAAAAACTTGTTTTTTTGACTTATCTTGGGTCTTTCGAAAAAATCAAATGTTAGCTATCAAAGTTTGCGGATTTGAGATAAATTATATGTTGTATGATGGATGTAGCACCAGATCCATAGGAGCACCAGGGAGATCGTGGAGCGCTACCAAAAGATAATGTTTATGAACCTTTCATACCCTGGAGTAGTTTTTATGAGCCTTTATATATTTATATATATATATATATAATATTATCATTTTTTTCTGTCAAAAACAGTGGTTCCAAAAGAGCACTCTCATCTGTTGCCAGATGGATGCATGATATAACATTCTGCATGACAAGCAAAGATATCAGACAGATTTCATATCAATAATTGCTATCCCCTGGTTTATTAATAAAGTAGTTTGAATAAGTGCAAACCTTATCATGTTTAGAAATGATGCACCTTATAATACATGAATGTAATAAAACACTATAATGTTAGAAAACATGGGCTTTGGCAGCTTTGCTTGCTAAAGTTTGGCCAGTGTATTCTCCTAAAACACAAAACGCATAATGATGCAAGTCTTGCCATTTCTCCACACCACTTGTGCTTTTGAACTTGATCATCATCTTTACACAGGAGGAAGTTTGATAAAAGAGTAATACCCACTTGCCTTTATATGACGATCTTAAAAGTAAAAATACACACGGTGAAGTTGACAAAAAAATATTTCCTCATGTGAGGACAGTGGGGTTTCAAGAGGTGAAGAAATTGTTGTTAATATTCAAAGACTCTGGAAAGGAAGAACTCAAGCAAGTTTGAAATTTGAATGATTTTATTTAATGCATTTTAGTACACGTTTTAATCTAGTACATACAGTATATATTAGTGTGCGTGTGTGTGTGTGTGTGTGTGTGTGTGTGTGTGTGTGTGTATGTACTTGGTGGGTATTGTACTCAATTCTGCTGCAGACAATACGGACCTTCTCTCTGAAGGGGATGACCAGTAAGCTGTTTGGCCAGGAGACTCCCGAGCAAAGGGAGGCGAAGGTGAAAGCTCTGGAGACCCAGATTGAGGAAGGAGAGGAGATCGTCAAAGAGAGGAACACTGAGTGCGAGTGAGCATTCTGTTCTTTTCCCACGTCTGTCTTAGTAACCCAGCTATGAGTGGAATTATAGCACCAGCCCTCCCATGTTCTTATCTCCATGAACTCATTTTATTAAAAGCCCTGTAGAGTTCTTTTCAGATTAGACTCAATTTTTTTTTAATATTTTTTATTTATTAATATTTTTTTTGCTTTTTTTTTTTTTAAATTTTATTTTATATTTTACGTTTCTTTACTCATGAGAGCTGGGAAAAGTATCCACACTCTTCTTCTGTTTCTAAGCAATAAATCATAGATAAGCTTTACTCTTGATTCATAAATCTGCATATGGTATGAAGTCAGTCTGCAATTTATTCACAGAGAGTTTGTGAAGAACGCTTGGGTGGACATTGAAAGATTCAAAGAGCAGAAGGACCATGACCTCAAGGAAGCTCTTATCAGTTACGCCATCATGCAAATCAGCATGTGTAAAAAAGTGAGTACGATATTATATCATTAATTACACATTTCTTAAATTAGCTGAAAATTAAAATATAGTCAGAAAGCAAGTGATGTTAACCAGTAACGTTAGGTCTTGAACTGATTTATTCACATTTTTATTACTTTTGGGATATGTTAGTGCATCAGCACTACTAACAGTCTATATATATATATATATATATATATATATTTTCCCACTTTTGTAGAGAAAATACAATTGTATTTCCAAATGATGTAACCTACAAGGCTCAGTGGCAATTTATGCAGTCTACAGATTGTTGTGGCTTTAACCTCTAATTAAGTGGCATCTCATTACTTCCAAACCACTGAGGGTTTTTTTTTGTTTACTTTTCCCCCTTTATAGGGAATTCAAGTGTGGAATAACGCTAAAGAGTGCTTCAGTAAGATGTGAGTTGTGCCTCAAGCCAAGTTCCAGCACACAGCCACGCAGCTGTACAAACTTCTCAGGGTAAGAGTGCTGATATCGGATCAGTTTTTAATCTTTCATCTTCCAATGAATACAACTGGATGGACCAAACTGATCCAAGATCAGCACTCTTGCAGAGGCTCTCGGTATGGATAAGCAGTAAGCACAATCGTAGCGGTGTTGAAGGCACAGAAACATTTGAATTTGGGATTCTTCCTATGTCACATCAATTGAATGCCAACTTTTTCATTATATTTAGAAAATCTTAAAAATTGCAGAGAGGGGAGAAATTATTATTATATTTATTTAAAAAATGTTTACTAGTCTTGAGTATACCATATTTCTATACTGAATATAAACTTATGAAAACATTCAAAATCTTTGTGCAGAATTTTTTTTTCAATCATAAGATGGCTGTAGATGGTTTTATGCCCATAACAGAAAACGAACTGATGAAAGTATAGCAACTTAACTTTTTATACAGAGTACAATAGTTTTTTTTTTCTTGCATGTTAAATCCTTCTCTCTCGTTCTTTGTATATTTTATACATTTTTGGAAACAGCAGTACAGTATTTACCATGAAAGAGGTCTGCTTGTAACAGTTAGTAGGCACTAGAAAGTCATCATCACCAAACAAAAAGTAAAAGCTTAAGTGACAGGATACAGGCACATTCTATTGTAATGTCTATTACCTTAAAACATTGAAGCCTAACATTTATTTCACGTACTGAGGACAACAGAGGTCAAATTCCTCTCTGGAAGTAAAGCGTGCAGGCATATTGATGTTTGTTCTGTGTGTGCTCACATGGCCTCCAGCTGAAATCTCAGCCCTGATGTTTATCCTTACATACTGTACACTCATCATTAGCACTGTCTGCATTGTTAAACTCTTACTGACTGCTCGTCCACATTCTTTTAAAGCTTCAGTTAATAGGAAATATGCATATATGTCTGCTGTTTATGCCATATCTAACACCTTATGTTGCCTTTTTTTTTTTGTGGCAGTAACTTTCACTATGAATGCCAGATTTGTCATTTGGGCTGAAGTGTGGGGTGGTCAGTGTTTTGATATAAATCTGGCTGGAGGAACAGAAAGCTCCCGCAGGAAAAGAAGAGTATAATAATTTCCTCATATAACAGTTGTGTCTTAGGCCCATTTTAGGATAGAATAGTGTTGAGATGATAACTTTTTCACTACACATATGGGAAGTAAGTATAGTATAAATTGCTGTTTCAAATTGTATTGTGTATACACTAATAAATAAACTTGGAGTTTTCTAATATTTAATGTTTGATTTTTGGTTATATCATGAATTTATTCATTACACATTTTTATTTATTATAAACATGGCTTCACAAAAGTCATGTTCTATTAGTCTATAAGTCATACTGTTCTATTATTATATTGTAGTCTGCATTTGGAAAATGTTATATTCCAAATGTAGTGTGAATACCACAAAAACAAAACATGATTTGAAATTCATCTCAATTAATGACTTCATGTGGCTTCTGGCAGATTTTAAAATGGAAAAGACAGAGCTGAAGCAGTACCGTTACACATGACTTTTGAAACTGTCCAGGCTTATGTTGTAGGTATGTGTTTAATTAATTTAATTAAACCAGGTTTTAAAATAATTTACATTTAATATGTATGTTTGTAGAGAATTTATTTATTACTTGGGAAAAAAATCTAAACTTTTTGTTTGTGCTCGTTGGAAAGTGAAATTTGAATAAAGGCTGCCCTCTTCTGGACTTTTTTGGATCTTACTCTAAACCAGGGTTCCTGGTGATCTACCTTCTTGAAGACGTTCACTCCCACCCTAACTATGTCCACCAGAACAGCCATCTAATCAAGATTTAAAACTTGGAAATGAAGAGTTAAAGCGATGATTGAATTTATCAGATGGGCCCCAGAGTTGGATTTTTTAAGAGATTTTTTGGAGTTAAAATCTTTAGGAAGGTAGATCACCAGAAAAAGGTTTGGGCACCTCTGCTCTGAACAATGTACTATTTACTTAATACCTACCTACTTACAAGTAAATCTTCATAACATCTACATAATGGGGGAAAAGTGCAAATGAAATATATTGCTAATAACCTAGGAAGTAGTAGAACTTCCCCGTGTATTTGTTTCTTATCATATAGCAGCATGGATGCTGCAGAAGCAGTATGATCATCTTCAATTTTCCACACGTCTTGAATTTTAGGGCAGTGTGATGTTTATTTAGCTTGGCTGTTTATAGGCATCGTCAGGGGAATGGACAGTGACCAAAGGTTGAATGGGGTTACCTTCAGGAAGCACTTAGAGCATGAGTGCTGCATAATTTCAACAGTGATACATAACTGTTTCAGGCTCTGTCTCCGACTTCGTTTCTCTGATGCTATGTAATTGCGTTAGGAAGTAAATTGTACAGTTGTCCAAGCTGCAGGACCCCTTCAGAAGAAGTAAAAAAATTAGGGTTATGCTTGTGTTCGTTTAGGTAAGGCTAATATTTGGGTCTGGTCATCAAACTGGTACTGAAATGTGTGACACTGATGTATCACATTTTCACATCACTCATTAGGACGTGAAAATATGGAGCTATTTCACTTATCACAAAATTGAGCATGAAAAGGGTATAAACTACGAATGGACATACTTTATTTAAAAATTGTGTTCACCATATGTACATACACTATATTTCCAAAAGTATTCACTCACCCATCCAAATAATTTAATTCAGGTGTACCAGTCACCTTTATGGCCACCGATGTATAAATTCGTGCACCTAGGCATGCAGACTGCTTCTACAAACATTTGTGAAAAAATGGGTGGCCCTCAGGAGCTCAGTGAATTCCAGCGTTGTACCGTGATAGGATGCCAACTGTGCAACAAGTCCAGTCGTGAAATTTCCTCGCTTCTAAATATTCCACAGTCAACTGTCAGTGGTATTATAACAAAGTAGAAGCAATTGGGAACGACAAGAACTCAGCTACAAAGTGGTAGGCCACATAAAATGACGGTCAGTGGATGCTTGTGCATAGAGGTCGCCAATTTTCAGCAGAGTCAATCGCTACAGACTTTCAAACTTCATGTGGCCCATGATTAGCTCAAGAGCAGTGCGTAGAGAGCTTCATGAAATGGGTTTTCATGGCCAAGAGTGCAATGCAAAGCGTCGGATGCAGTGGTGTAAGGCATCCCGCCACTGGACTCCAGAGCAGTGGAGACACGTTCTTTGTAGAGAGGAATTACTCTTCTCCATCTGTCAATCTGATGGACGAGTCTGGATTTGGCAGTTGCCACTTGTCTGACTGTATTGTGCCAAGTGTAAAGTTTGGTGGAGGGGGGATTATGGTGTGGGGATGTTTTTCAGCAGCTGGGCTTGGCCACTTAGTTCCAGTGAAAGAAACCCTGAATGCTTCCGGACACTAAGAGATTTTGGACAATTTCATGCTCCTAACTTTATGGGAACAGTTTGGGAATGGCCCCTTCCTGCTCCAACATGACTGCGCACCAGTGCAAAAAGCACGGTCCTTAAAGACACGAATGAGGGAGTTTGGTGTGGACGAACTTAACTGGCCCGCACAGTGTTCTGACCTCAACCCGATAGAACACCTTTGGGATTAATTAGAGTGAAGACTACGAGCCAGGCCTTCTCATCCGTCTTCAGTGTCTGACCTCACAAATGCGCTTCTGGAAGAATGGTCAAAATTTCCATAAACACACTCCTAAACCTTGTGTAAGGCTTGATCAGAAGAGTTGAAGCTGTTCTAGCTGCAAAAGGTTGGCCGACATCATATTAAACCCTATGGATTGAGAAGTTCATTTGCGTGTGAAGGCAGATGAGCGAATACTTTTGGCAAGTAGTGTATTTTGATATGGTATTATCTCCCAGACATGCACGAAAGATTTTGATGCACTGATTAACAAATAAACTTGGACATGGAAATTTTTATTCAAGTTTGAAGTTGGGTAGTTGGAATTGTGCCAGTTTCGTGATCAGACCTATTTGTGAAATGGACCATATTATAAAATGGTTCTTTTGCCGGGAGTGTCTGGAACCCTGTGGGCAATGACCAATTCCAGGTGACAGAAGATCATCTACCTGCTTTGGGAGAAGACGTTAGAAGGATTTGAATTCATCCACCCTCTTTATCAATATTGAGATTTTTCTTTCTCTATATTTGGTTGAGTTTTGTCTTACTTCAGCTGCCTTTTTTAAGTTTATATCAAACAAACTATGCATAGTGGTACAAGGTTCAGTCAGAAACTAGCACAATGTGCAACATGTCATAAAATGAAAGGAAATGGACACTTTTATCCAAACCATTTTGAACCTATATATTTTTTTCTCATACTGTGTTAGTTTGCAAGTTTTACCTGTAAATGAATAAATGGATGACATACTGCCATTACTGGTAAGAATGAACACAACTTAAAATTGCACATTATCAGTTTGTGGTATTACAATACCCAGATTACCAGAATATTATGTAGAGATTATTCATTTAGGATCGAACAGGTTTAGACCGGTGGCTGGAAGTTTGTGAGAAAACCGTGTTATTACCTTTCATTTCTATCTGTAAGGTTAGATTGATTATCTGTTTAACAAGTTCATGTTTTGTCAATCTTCTGATTTCAGTGTTTTCACCATGAACATTTATTTACTTACCTGATTAAGAGTGTGTTGTGGGTTTTTTTTTGTTTTTTTTTAAATTATGTGCGGGTCCAAGTGGTGATTTTATTTTTTTGGGTTTCGGATGTATTATTATTATTAATAATATATTCATTCATTTTCTGAACCGCTTAATCCTAATTAGGGTCGCAGGGAGGCTGGCGCCCATCTTAGCCGACTCTGGGCGAAGGCGGGGTACACCCTGGACAGCTCGCCAGGCCATCGCAGGGCTATTATTAATAATAAATGTATTTATTTATTTATTATTAAATTATTATAATTGTTGTCCATTATCATGTAAGCCAGTGTTACATAACAGCCAATCAGCAACAACTTGTATCGACACAGCAGCCTTCTTGGGTTTTCTGTTCCAGAGTTCACTGATTTTAGTGCTCTTCCCAGCAGCTGTACTGTTATTCAACTTAAATAGATAAAAACAACATGAATACTTTATAAGTAAAACTTAATTTTATCATGTTGCAAAATTTGTTCACATACCTACTTAAACAGATGAAAAATACGAGTAGCATCCTTTTTTTTTTTTTTTTTTAATAATCTACAGGACCATCAGTGGAGCAAAGAAGGCTGTCTAGAAAGGGCTGAACAGGATACAGGATATCAATTGGGTCAGCCCTGTCCCTTATTTCTCTACATACAAGTTGACAACCTGGCCATCATGCTACCACCACCATGATGGCTTTAACTGTGGGCATGATGTTCTCATTGGATTAGTTTAATGCCAGATGTTTCAGGATCCATGTCTATCAAAAAGTTCTACTTTTGACTCCTCAGTGCACAGAACATCACTAACATTACTGGTGCCGAGACAGGAGCAATCCCCCCCTGTGATCCTGGTGGGATTAAGTGTTTGGGCAAATAAGTGAGTGCAGAGAGCCTTTAGTGTCCCTGGGTAACTATTTTGAAGGGATCTGAAGAGGGTTGTGTTCATGTGTGGTGATGAATAAATAATAGGCTGTGTTTTAACCGTGATGTTAGGCCAGCTCTTTGTCTCTAGTCAGTCTGTGTGTTAATACATGAAAAAAATGAATCCTGTGCAGCTGGAGAACTTGAATCTGACTGACACCCTATAATAGAAATGATGATAAACCCCTCAATGCAGTGCAAGTAGATGTACAGTGGGGAAAAGGAGTCTGGGGTCAATCAGCGTCCCTTTCACTACGTAAGTGCCCTACGCATTCCATCACCATGACATCTACGCCCCTAGATAGTGCACTTAATGAGCAACAGACGACGGTTTAAGATGCAGCCGTTGAATGTCGCTGCTAGCTTTCCAGCTAGCCAGATGCTAATCAATCAGCAGCAACGAAAACTTTCACAGGGGGATTATGACTGCAGTTCAAATACGACTACTGGTGCTACGAGAAATAACAATTAGCTAACCGAGTTATCTGTAGAAAATTACCAGCGAAACCTTGCGGGTAAGTTCTTGTCCTTAAATTTTCTGGTTTTTAATAAAAGCAAATATTAGCATCGTTAGCTTGCTAGCCATTAAAGTGCACTAACTTGAGTGTTTTAGGTAGCAGAGCCGGCTACTCGTTTGATTTCTCAGGCCTCAGAGAAACCCAGTTCAGATTACTAACCCATGTTCGCTGGTTAATAATCGGTCTACCGTCCTTAGGCAGCTAATAACCAGCAAGCCACGGCTGGGAGATTTGTGATTTGTAAGGCCGCTTATACAGCGATGTGTGAGTGTTACTCAATAGTTTGATATTTAGTGAAGTGTTGATTTGGGGATCAGACACACAGCTCTGCAGAACAGCCAAATATCACTTAATATCATCACCAGGTATTTTATAATTCAGCCGAATTGAGCTAAGTAGTTAGCATGCTGTGTATCTGTTCAATGCGTTAGCTACTGTAGATTATTTATAGGTTTATAATATAATGCTGCAAGAATTCCAATCATGTTTATCTTTTCACTGAACATTAATTATATATAGCGTGTGTTAGCTAACAGTTCAACTCGTGAACCTACTTTACAAAGCTATTTTAAAACCAAAACTAAGGAGTTTTATTATTTTGTTGTTTACAAGGCCTGGATTTAACCGTTTATTTTTTTTTGTAATCCTAATACACCTCTGTTATGAGCAGACTACCTTCAATAATTCAAATTCTAGTCTGCATTTTAATCATTTTTACCTTAGTCACCTAGTAACCAATACCTTTTGGTCATGAGTTTAGCTGCCTTCTTGCTCAACCAGATGTGAGGAGTGCAGCCATAACAGAAACATAATATAGCCTGTCTCTTATTTGTTATCACTGAGACTGTAGAGGACATCTATATTTATAAATGCCCCAGTTTTATAAGCATTGTGATCATTTCACACTGATTGTTTAATGGACATTTACTGCACACATCTTATTGATTCAGTAATTTGTTGTTGTTGTTTATGTCTGAGGATAATCACCAAACGCCATCACACTCCTTGCTCATATATTGTCTGTACTTGTCCTTCAACCTCCAACCAGGTTAGCAGAGGACTAATATCCAGTGGTTAGAAAAACTAGCACAGGTCCATGACAATCAACTGTATTTCTGGAGCCTCGCAGCTGCAACCGAGTAACTCAGAAAGATGAACATCGATGACAAGTTGGATGGGATCTTGATTCGATGTGGCACTGTGAATATACACCACTCAGCACAAACCTTAGCACCCTCTGGGGTGGACAGAAGCGGGGGAGGAGGAAGCTTGGATATGTCTCTTGGAGAAAAGAGCTTGGCCAATCAGCCCTTACTTGCTGATGAAGAGGAGGAGGATGAGGATGAAACTCTGACTGGTGGAACACTGCCCTCCCACCACCTCATCTCACATGATGAACTTATGGTTCATGAGGAGAATGTGAAGAATGATGCTGTAGGAGAACAAGAGTTCACTCAGCGGCTTGCTCACAAGCTGCCATACTCTTTACACGTGCCTGTGAGTTTGTGCTACATTACAAATGTGAATATATACTGAGTATGTATGAATGTTCTACTTACTCATTTGCCGTAAGCGTGTAACCGTTTAATCCTACCGGGGTCACAGGGAGACTAATGTCTGTCTCAGCCAATATTAGGCAAAGGCAGGGTACAGCATGAACAGCTCAGCAGATCATCGCAGGGCCAACACACACACACACACACACACACAAAACTATTCACAATTGCACCCGCACCTAGGGGCGATTTGGAACAGCCAGTTAGACTAATGTGCATGTCTTTGGACTGTGGAAGGAAACTAGAGTACCCGGAGGAAATCCACACAAGCACGGGAGGGAATGTGCAATCTCCACACAGAAACGCCCTCGCTGAACCTGGGAATCGAACCCAGGACCTTCTTTCTGTGAGGCGGACATGCTAACCACTATGGCGCCGCATGAATATTCTAGCTTTTATAAATCTTATTTAAGCAATATACATTCTATATTGAAGTCTTTTACTTGTACTTACTTTTCATTTTGTTTTTACTGAGTAAGATTAACCTTTGTCCTGAAGTCAATAGTGTATTTTAGTTTAATGTTCTCTTTAATGTGTTACAAGGAACCATCTGATTTCTTTTCTATGTAGTGTACAGTGTAGTGTTAAATTTGCATGTACTTTGTCAGGTGAATATTAAACAGGAGATGAAGCTGTCAGACCCACTAATTCCCAATAAAAAAGACAAGAAACAGGAGAGGGAACTTACCGAATGTCACAAAAAGAAGAAGAGAAAGCAGCGGTCTCCTGCAAAGGTAGCTACACACTCTCTATTTACAGTAGAATCTCTTTTTTTTTTCTTCTGTTTTTTAGAAATGTCAGTTATATGTTGCCAAAATGTGAGAGTGTGATCTTTTGAATTATGTGATGTGTCTAATCTATTAGATTCTTACCATTAATGAAGATGGCTCACTGGAACATCAGAACCCAAAGTCCCACATCTGTGAGCACTGCAATGCTGCTTTCCGAACAAATTACCATCTACAGAGACACGTCTTCATCCATACGGGTAACGCAAACACATGCACACCTATGAACCTACTGAAAATAGATATTCTTTGCCCCCTCATGATTATACCCTTTTATTCACCTCTTTATAGGTGAAAAGCCTTTTCAGTGCAATCAGTGTGACATGCGCTTCATCCAAAAGTACCTGTTGCAGAGACATGAGAAAATTCACACAGGTAAGAAGAAATCAAAATCATAACAATCAATGTCTCTTTCTGTTTTTATCTGTCATTTGTGGATATAGTTCACAATATTCATGTGATTACTGTAGTCATTTTACTTTGAAATACTTCATGTTTATTTGGTAGTATAATAGTTTTACTTTCAATACTGTAACACATTCTGGTCCTGTAGGAGAAAAGCCATTTAGATGTGATGAGTGCGGAATGAGATTCATCCAGAAGTATCATATGGAGAGACACAAGAGAACACACAGTGGAGAGAAGCCCTATCAGTGTGATTACTGTCACCAGGTCAGAATAAATATCAGTCAATGATACAGTAGAGTGCAGAGATTATTATACACCACTTATTTTTATTAGGAGCCGTTTTTTAAAAGTACAATTAGCTAAAATTACTACTTTATATATTGTTTTGTATTAAATTATATAAAATGTATTGAACAATGCTATTGTAGGCAATTAGAAACAAAAATAATCATTCCAAGTATATTGAGGTAAAAGTGTGGCTAATAAACAAAAACTGAAAATACCAATTATTGGTATAATAATATAATACCAAAAATTGGTATTTTCAGTGTTTTTTTTATTAGCCATACTTTTACCTCAATATACTTGTCGGAATGATTTTTTTGGTTCTCACTGACTACAATATCATTGTTCAATACATTATCACCCAAAAATCATAGGTAAGTAAATTTTCACTTCTTTTTATTTGGAGTCCTTTTAGACAAAAGTCATATTATTAGTCATATTCATTTGAACCCTGGGGTACTTTGCTGTAGTAAGTTTTTGCAGTTGAGAACACAAGTCCAAAATATTTGTTCTGTGACTATTTGTGTTAAGTGCATGTTTCTTTTGTGGTGATTCAGCCCAGCTGCACAAAGTGCAACTTCTGCCCCACATACTTTTTGGGCAATGTTTTTTTGAACATTTTGGGTTGCTTAATTATGTGCAGTAAGAAAAATATATATGCCAAGAAGCTATTTAGTAATTTTATTATAATATAAATTATTCAGTTGAGGGGTTGTTTCCACCCAGGCCAAAGGCTCGGGCAGATATCACCCTCTGAGACTGGATACTTCTACATATGATACGAAGGCTGAATTCAATAATTGTTTTGTTATTTATTCTAAATATATTTATAATAAATGCTCACAGTAATTTTTTGCACATGCCAGTCAACGTATTGCAATATAATGCAATAATTCAGTTATCCCATGGCAATGATGCAATAACAAGAATACTTTGATGCCTTTCTACCAATCAGAAATGAATATAATAGTATTTATTCTTATATTTATATCTATAGCTTATATTCTTATATTGTATATTTACACAGTTTTCAATCAATCAATAAAGGATTCTGATTCTGAAATGGGCCAATAACCTTATTCTGTTTCTGTGTAGTGTATATTAATTTTGCTTATGCACCTGAATACAAGTCCTTCCTTATTTTGGTCACAAGCTTCCTTTAAGTATATTTTGCCTTAGAATTGTTTAAAAGTGTCACTTCTACTAGAGACATTTTTTTTGTCCTTAGTACTTTTCCAGGACTGATCGGGTCTTGAAGCATAGACGTATGTGCCATGAAAACAAGGAGAGAAAAGTCCATCAAGCAGCTGCCAACGATGGCCTTCTGCACAGCACAGAAACACTGACATTGTCCTTCCCATCTAAGGAAAGCACTTTACCTAAGAAAAAGCGGCAGAAGTCCTCGGATAAGAGCGGCACCTCAGTCCGAAACACTGCAGCCTCAGACAAAGCCATGGAGGGTGAAGAGAAGAAAGAAGGGGACAGAGTTGGCAAAAATGAATGCCTGCCACTTTATGATGTTGCCACCAAGGTAAAGGATGAGTATGTGGTTACAGAATATTCCGTTGAACTTCCAGATTGTTCTCCAGGAAGCAGGCAACTTCCTGAGGAGGCATCATCTGACGAGATCACTCCTCCAAAGATAGTGCTGAAGAAGATTGCTAGCAAGAAGAATATAAAGCAGCAGCCCTTGGAACACTCACAACCTTTGTCACCGCTGTCATCATATGAGGAGGCAAAAGTCACGAGATATACATTTGATATCGTTGATAATAAGGATCTGTTGGATGTAGAGCCAAGCCCTGACTTGGAGACCGTCGATCCGCTCCAGGTTGGGACCACAAAGCCATCTGGCAGCAGCACAAACTATGATGATGCCATGCAGTTTCTTAAGAAAAAGCGTTACCTCCAGGCAACCATGACCAGTAACAGTAACAGTCGGGAATACGCCCTGAATGTGAGCAGCATCTCCTCACAGCCCTCAGTTACTCAGACAGCCGTGACCACTGTCATAGATGAAACTGTTCCTGCCACGATCCTGTCCGAGACTCAGACTCTGAACGTGGAGATCAAGGCGAGCCATGAGAAGAACGTGCTCCCTGATGAAGTCCTGCAGTCACTCTTGGATCACTACTCCAACAAGATCAACGGACAACCAGAGATTAGCTTCAGTGTCGCAGACACAGAAGTAACTTCCAGCATCTCCATTAATTCATCTGATGTTTCAGAGAGTAGCCCTTCTGAGACCTTGGGCACTAGCTCCCATGCACCTACTGCAGAAAAGGCAAGTCTTCTGCAAGAATACTCAAAGTTCCTCCAACAAGCGTTGGAGAGGACCAGTCAGAATGACAGCTACCTAAACAGCCAGAGCCTCGCGTTTGTGAATGATGGTCCAAGTCTCGGTGGACAGCCCTTATTCTCTACAGAGAAACAGTTTGGTTCTCCGAGTCGGTTTAGATCAGGAATGAACTCCCCTCTGAGACTGGACAAGCCTCACTTTGGTCTTTTAGTAGATTCCCAACACTCGTTCTCATTTTCTGGTGATGAAACCAACCCGTCTTCAGTGTCACCGACTGAGGACTTTCTGGAGCAGGTGTCCCCCAAAAAGACAGACGCCCAGGGCATTACTCAAACGTTTCAGATTGCCACTTTTGATCAGAATTTCCGATCTCAGTTCCAGGCGTCTCGGTCTGGACTGATGTCGCAATTTAGTGTTTCTAATGGACAGGTCAGCATAAGAAGTCAAGGAGGAACAGACTTTCCAGAATTCTCTATGGTTAATGTTACTGAACCCAGAACTCAAATGAGCTCCTCTTCAGATGCTACAAGCAGTCACACGTTTGGCTAAAAGAAAATAGATATTTAATATTTTAGTCATTTAAAAAAGCACTTTATATTCTCGCTCTGCGAATGTAAGCAGCACCGTGTCAGACGGTCGTCTCATGGCAAGCATTTGAACTTCAGATGTTCTCTTTCAGTTTGGTGGTGGTTTTAATCATTCAAGGATTAGAGTCATTGTAGGAAGTAGTTTTTGTTTTTCAGCACACTCATGTAATGTTTGTATACATGTAAAAAGGCACTTTTCTGTATTTTTTTTTTTCTTTTGTTAATTCAGTCAGTTCATCTGCACATCATACTGCACAACCAGACTCTCCAAGAGAGAATTTACTTCCTTACAGGTACATACAGATAAGCTCTTAAATTTCCAATTTAAACTCAAATTCATAATTTTATATAACGAAATTATATAATTCTCAGATATTTTTGCACAACACTATGAAGGTAGTATAAATTTTAAAGCAAAGCTCTTAAATCATAATGGAATATGCATCTCTGATACATTGGTGTATTTGTAGGTACCTTGCTGGGCACCTTATTTTTTTCCTTTATACAAAAAAGTATTTATCTATGGAACTGAAACTAGTATGACAACCATAAAATATATAATTCTGGAAGAGAATACCTCAGATAAATCATGGCAAAATTGATCAAGAATTTCAAAAAGTACATTCCTCATGTTGGATTTCTCACTAATGATACTGGTGATGTAGGCTTACTTAGTTTTTTATTTCTTGCATGTAGTGCCTTTTTGTGTATCTGAAATATTCAAAACGTACATTTACTTCTTTGTTGTGTGAGTTGTTTTTGTTTTATTTTGACCATAAACCTAAAAAAAAGAGTTTTTGTTTATTTTTTTTTAATTGTGAGCCTCCAGCACCCAACCAGTCAGAAGTTGCAGGTCTGTATTTTGAGATATAGCAGATTAATGCATTATTAGGACAAAAATTGTCGATTTTCAGATTTTAACATAAAATGCTAAGCAAACAGGTTTTACAACTAGCATGTGTCTGAATCATAAATGGACACAGGAGTGTAGCTCACACACACACACACACACACACACATATATATATATATTTTTTTTTTTTCCAAGGGATAAAACGTGTTGATTTGAGCAAATTCTGAGCAGTGGTTGTTGCAGATGAGTAATAATGCTTTGTTATTTTCTTCCCCCCCCCCCCCCTTTTTTTTTTCCCCCCCATTTAAGCAGCTTTACACAATGTCACCAAAATCACCCCATCTCCATGGTGCAGTCTCTTAGTGGTTTTTGTGCAGTTGAAATAATAAGCTGTAGACGACAGATCTGGTGGACCCAGCGGATTTACTTTTGGCACATGAATTCTTACAACTCTTCACATTCACATGTGAGAGCTAATTAGTCTGGTGTTTTTACCATACATGCTTGAACATGTGGAAATGAGGATCATTTGCATAAGCAATTTTCTACAAAAAAAAAAAATGGTTAGTCACCATTGTGCTCCTCATATAGACAAACGGCTCATTCAAAGGTTCTGAAAGCTCAGCAACTTTATTTTAATTATTATAAATTAATAAGCTTATTTTTATAACTTACAGTAACTTGCTGATATACTTAATTTCTGATAAAAGTTTGTTCGAAATGTTACACTGCTTAACTTTTAAAGGAAATCAGTCCTCTGAACACATCAAACAACGCCTTGGTCAACTACAGCATGCACTAACAAGAGCGAAGTACCTACTTGAACTTTTAGGTTGTGTTAAGGTATTCAAGTCTTAAAATAATGTCAATTTATCAACTGAATCAACAGAATTCTTTTTTTAATGTTGCAAAGAAGTTTTTAAGGAATCCTTTTTATTCGGAATCGATATATCTTGTCATGTCCTGTGAGATTAACAAGCCACGTTCATGAGTCATATTAAAACATAACCCTGACAACACTATGCACTATGTCACCAATATTTGTGTAAATGAAGATTTCAAAGGATTAAATATTTGTAGAAAAAATTTTATGTTTAACTTTGTTAGTTTATATTAAAAACTTTTAAATACTTTTTTCCATAGTCACTCTAGGTCAAAATTTTCAGTAAACTTTTGTCCTATCCAAAAAAAAAAAAAAAAAAAGCTCTTTCATATAAGCACAAAAATCTCATTTTTGAAGAATTGACCCATGAGACTGGTTTGGTGTAGGAGGGTCACAATTTAGGTAAGCTATTAAATTTGTACAAAATCAGTGCTCTTTGTACTTGGGACTTTCAATTTAATCTGAAGAAACGATGAGTTATGGTGTTATTGGTCTGTTTTTCAAGCACTTTTTCCAATTTCATCATTAAAGTTATAGAGATATTTGATCGGTTCAGAGATTGGAGAGGTCTTTATTTTCTATGCTGTTGTGCGAATATTGTGTGTTTGTTAGTTAGCTGGAGCTGATATGAAATTTAAACTTGACAAATGAGTCATGTAACTTTTATTGTTCTTAAAAATGACTAAAATTTTCCTTATTTGTCTTTAAACTGATATTCATGTGTTCACTGCATTGTTTGATGAAACAAATGGTGCATGACTTTAATCAGTGGTACATTTATTTAGTATTTATACACGGTTATCATTTATTTTACATTTTATATCTAACAATGAATCATGTTGAAATACTGCCTTCATTTGTAATTTCTATGTTTGGATTTCTGGGTTGTTTTTTTTTGGGAGGGTTCCCTAAAATCTCTAAGCTGTAATTTATGGGTGGTGCTTTATGAAGCCTACAGTTGTGCCATGTTAAACTACAGACCAAATTGGAACCTCATTGTAAAATTTTTATTTCTCCTCAAGTTTCAATTGGGAATGTTCCCTTATTTGTCTGTCAGACATGTGTCTTTTGCATGTGTATGTATGTATGTATGAGTTGTACATTTAGAACTGCACGTTTTATTTTATGTATGCTGAGTACAATGGAGAAGTTAGAGATTTTTGGAATGTCTGTGGGTTGTTAAATGAATGTACTCTCTTAACTCAGTCTGCATAATCCTGTTGGTTCTGGCCTCAGTGAACACTGCTCATGTTACTGTTGACTCATAGTGACTATGGTTTTTATTTTCTGTCTCTCTTCCTGAAGTTGAAAATACCACAGTCGATGATCTTATTGTTACCTCTTTAAAACTCATAACTCTATTTCTCTTTTATTAGTAAGAATTCTTTAATTTTCTACAAGAAGCATTATTTTAGCAGATTAATTTTTTTTCATATGCTCATCAAATCACTCAGCAGATATGACCTCTATGTATCATGAACATCTTGAGCACAATTATTTTAATTTTTATTATTATTTGTTTGTTACTTTAGTTGGTCCAAGATTAAAGTCCTTCAGGTTTCACATCAACATCAACATGGATGTCCCTCAAGTCACAATAAGAGAACACTTTATGCTATTGTTGTTTTCTCTTACTGCTGCAGGCAGTTGCATCAGTTCTTTAAATGTTTGCTACACCCATCCCATATATTTTGAATTAAGCATTAAAAACGCATCAAGACATCAAACATTGGTGCAGATGTTACATCAGTGTAAAACCACATTGGGTCCCACTTCTGTCAGCCAAGAACAAAATGCTAAGGCTGACACCTGGCTTGATGAATCTTAATTTGTGTTACATTGGAATTATGGGATCATTGATCTAGATGGATTGGGTTTTTTCCCCTTGTTTTGATTCAGTTGGTTGGTTTCTGGACTGCTTAATGATAATGATAATGGCATTATTGGCTTGATGCAGGATGCATGTCCACTGTTTATTATACACTGGTTATATATATATATTTTTATATGGTTGCATTTTATTATAGCCAAATTATTTCCATAGAACACCATTTTATGCAATATGATGTACAGAACCTGGAAGGATTTTTTTTTTTTGCATCTTTTGTGTATGTCCTTTAAAATACAACTGAAGAATTCAGATGTGTCGTTTATTTTATTATTTATACATATATTCACAATGGCTAGGAAATGTATTCATACCCCCTGAACCTTTGCCAATTTGTCACGTTACATCCACTTAAAATAAATTTTTTATGTGATAGATCAACACATAAAACATCTTCCCATCAACTCTGGCCAGCTTCCCTAAATAGCACTTGGTTGCACTGGTTTTCATTTGAGGATGTCAGAAAGGGGCTCTAATACAAATGCACCTTACACTTTTCAGATTTTTATTTGTAAACAAGAAAAATTGAAAACCATTAATCGTTTTACTGTCACTGTACAATTATGCACCACTAAAATACATTTACATTTGTGGCTGTAACGTGTGTGTGTGTGTGTGTGTGTGTATATATATATATATATATATATATATATATATATATATGCATTTGTCCTCTCCTCATTTTCTGGGTCATTACTTTTACTATTGCGTCTTTCGCTTCACTGTAGTATTTGTCCTGAAGCTACATTTGATTCCTGTTCTGGCTGCCATGTGTCAATAGACAGAGTCAACAGAGTCTTTCCTTTTGTCAACATACCTGGATGAATACCAATGATATCCACATATAATGTGGTGAGTCCCAAATGTTTTTTATGACTAAATACACCTTTTGGTCCTTTATCAGGATAGAGATTGCTCCTTCAGACCTTTTTAGAAAGTACATTTCTGTATAATGTATCCACCCTCCACATAAAGAAATTAAATAAAACCATCCTCATTTGAGTTTGTTGTAGCAAATGCTTTTTGATGCTAAACTGATTTTTGAGATATTTAATTTACCTTCACTGACCAATTTATTATGAATACCTGTACACCTACTTGTTCATGCAACTATCCAATCAGCCATCATGCAGATTTGGGTAATTCATATCAACCATCAGAATGGGGAGAGAAGTAATATTAGTGGTTTTGACTGTGGCATGATTTTTAATGTCAGACTGATGGCCCTGGTTGGATAAGAGAAGTGTCACTTGTTCACTTGTAATTGTGGGTTTGTACCTGTGGTGGAGGGGTGGAGCAATAAGGACGCTTGTATGTTGCTTAGGTTTTTGGTTGGAAGGTAGAGAGGAGTGAGTGAGTTGGCCCTGTGATGGACTAGTGAATGGTCCAGGGTGTACCCTGCCTTTACCCAGAGTCAGCTGAGAGCCATGGCCCCCGACCATAAAGAATTAAGCAGTTCTGCAGATGGATGGATAAGTAGAAAGAAACCAGTATTTTCTGTTGACCGTACATTTTTATCCATTATTTTCAGCAAATCTACAAAAACAATGAAAGAGACTTTAATACAGATGACTCTTGCTTTTTTGGACACATTGGATAGATTGACATTCAACAAGCTGTTTGTTAGATAGCCACTGTGCACAGGCCAGTTTGGGTGTTTCTGTAACTGCTTATCTCCTGGGATTTTCACAAGAAATAGTCAAAGGGAAAAGGAACATCCTGTGAGTGGCAGATCTGCAGATGGAAATATCTTGGTTGATAAGCGAGGTCAATGAAGAATGGCCATTGGCCAGACTGGCTTTTGCCGACAGGAAGGTAACTAGCTCAGATAACCATTCTGTATAACTGTGGTGAGCAGAAACACATCAACGCGTCAACCACCAAGTAAGATGGCAGACCACATTGGGTTCCATCAGTCAACAACAGAATGCTGAGGCTAATACCGGGTCTGCTGATTCTTAATTTCTGTTGAGGCACACCTGAGCAGGACGTGAACCTAGGACTTTCTTGTTTTTGAGGCAGACATGCTAACTACTATGCCACCATGCCTTGAATTCATTCATTCATTTGACAAAATGCTTAATCCTACTGGGGTCACGGGAAGGTTGGAGTCTCAACCAACTCCTGCTGAAGGTGCAGTCTATCTGAGTCCATTTCAGCACACACATTCATTCACACCCACACCTAGGGGCAATTTGGAACAGTCAATTACCCTAATGTGCATGTCTTTATACTGTGGGAGGAAACGGGAAAACTCAGGGGGAACCAAACCACACATGGGAAGAATATGCAAACTTCACACAGAAATGTCCTCAATGAGCACGGAGTTCAAACCCAGGACCTTCTTGCAGTGAGGGGATGGGCTAACCGTTACTCCACTGTGCTGCTTAAATTAAAGTCATTGCAGAAATTTTGGCCTGGTTTTGAGCAGGGTATTATATTCTGTGACAGTGATCTCACGCTGACATTCAACCATTATAATATTTTGAAGCATAAACTATCACAAACCAATAGCATAGTATTCACAGTGCCCTCACTCTGCGTTCTCAGTGACCTCTGGTTCAATTTTGCAATTTTTATCTCTACACCAAACAAACCCCAGTGGGACTGGAGTGGTTAGGGTGCTGGGCGCACGATCGAGAAGTCATGGGTTTGAATCCCTGCTAGACCCCCACCGTGCTAAGATCCCTGGGCAAAGTCTGAACCGCAAGTCAGCAGTACAAATGGGTACCAGTAAAAATACTAGGAAGTTAACCTGTGATGGACTAGCGACCCATCCACAAAGAGTTGAACCCAGGACAAGCTCCGGCGCTGATGAGCCACCAAGCTCTGCTGTAAAAGCCCAACACGCTTTCCTAAACACACCTGTAGCACATTCATTCATCATTCATTTTTGTTAACCGCTTAATCCTAATTAGGGTCGCGGGAAGGCTGGCACCCATCTCAGCCGACTCCGGGCGAGGGCGGGGTATACCCTCACCAGGCCATCGCAGGGCTAACTCTCACTACTAGGGGTGATTTGGAACAGCCAGTTAGCCTACTGTGCATGTTTTTGGACTGTAGGAGGAAACCGGAGTCCCCGGAGGAAACCGGCACAAGCACGGGGAGAACATGCAAACTCCACACAGAAACACCCGAGCTGGGACTGGGACTCGAACCCAGGCCTTGTTGCTCGTGCCAAGCACTGCAGCACACGTGATGTGTATTTTGGGGGGAAATCAGTGCTCTCCTCTCCTCAGGGGTGTGATATTTATTTGGATAGATCATTGTTCATTCATGTCTTGTTCCATAGTTTAGAATAATCCTAATCCCAGGGTTTCCTGCTGTGTTTGGGAGCACACCTTTAGCATGCATTTGTATAATGACGTGCACGCCACTACCGCACACGTAGCATTAAGATATGTGAGGAGTGAAGGCCATGCCAGACGCTCTCACTGGCGACACTAGTGCGTGTTTACAGCATGCGTGGAATATTTCCGGGGTATCAAACAGATACCTGGTGGGTGACGGATTTACAGCCTTGAACAGGATGTGTCAGTAAAATCATTACTCGTAATGTGTGACAGTGTGGACGGGCTGTTCAGGGTTTCGACACGTGCTGTTTTTACGTATTACGGTGTCTGGGAGAACGGAGATGGATTTTTCTTCTGTGTTTTAGGTAAGCCGACTTCTTCAAGTAAACTTTCTTTTTCTTCTTCTTCAGGTTCCTCTGTGAGCCTGACGGCGAGCGCGCGCGCGCACAAACACACGCACACGCCTAGGATCCACCACCTGTTACACACCTGCTGCATCCGGGACCTGTAGTCAAGGTATAACCGCCTGTATGTGTTAGGTACTCAGGTAAAGCTTGCAATAGCTGTAGTCGGGGTTTTTTTTAACGTTTAAGGAAGACAAAAACATGGTAATGTTAAGTGCGTTAATTTGGTGATAGATGTGACCATGTGAAATATTGTCATGTAGTTAATAAATAGCTTAAAGGTTTACCTCATGGTCAGCGCGTGGCTTAGCCAAACAGACTAATGATAACCTAGCCACACTGCAATGTTTAGAATTTTCACTAGGTACACCCAGAGAAAGCTTTTATTTGTTTTATTTATTTATTCTATTTAATTTTTAATCTCCCCCTGTGTTTGCAGATGCCAAGTGACCAGGTCTAGTGATATTTGTGAGAAAATACTACACTGTTAATACAAGAGGAAACATGAGCTCACACGTTCAAGAGTTATTCCATGAAAATGCCCAGGTAGAGTTTTTACTTCATGTTGTCAGTTTAAATTAGCAGACACCCTTACTCAGATATTCTTGTGCTAATTTAACTAGTAGTTCAGGGTGTGAGAACCTTATAAACCATGTTGGTGGGAACTTGGGATTTATCTAACTTCTCTACAGCAAGAAAAGAAAGCACAGAAGTCAGTATTTGTTTAAATACAGGTACGCTAATGCTAATTCAAGTGTTTTGGTGAAGAGCGAGGCCTTCAGTGTGTCAGTCGGAATGTTTAGTAATGTTTCTTTGTAGAAAGGATGAAGAAGCCTCGCATCATCTAACAACTGGACAATCAGTTCAGGCTGCTCTCTGGATATAGGTTTTATATCCCTGGTTTTCAGGAATTAAGATATGAACCTGTTCGTTTTCTTGTAATTGGGCGGAGAGCATCAAAGTTACATCTTTCCTACCCATCTTTTACTAAGTGCTGCACTTTCAGTTCACAGTCAGTGGCCATAAAAGTGCAGTGATTTACTCTTGATAACAATGTCAGCAACAACGAACAATGCAGATTTTTTTTCCTACTTCTATTTCTGATGAGGTGGAGCTTTGTGTTTTTATGCAGGGCTCTCAGATGAATGCTCAGCCATGGTGGAAGGTCAATCTGTTTGTATGGGAGCCTGTCCTTTTCGGCACCTGGGACGGTGTCTTCACCACGTGCATGATCAACATTTTTGGAGTAGTGCTTTTTCTCCGCACTGGATGGCTCGTCGTGAGTGACATTTGGATGCTTTCGAACAGTCGCTGAAAAACACTGATCTATTTTAATCCTCTATCTATTTGCTGTCTAAACTTGAAAACTTTTAAATTACAGTGGGGCGGGGGTATGGTAGTTTATTGATTTGTATTGGTTTGTATTTTGTCCAGGGTGACTTCAAATGCTTATTAATAATCATAATAACTATGATGATCATTAGCATCATCATAATGAGTACTGTAAGTGTAAAGAATATGACACAGACAGAAGTATATTTAGGGACCAAATAAATGTGTCGATATTTTAGCAAAAACTGCCTACTAACACAATCTCACCTTTTTCTGGTCATGTGTGTTTTAGCACATGCTTACTGAAAATAGTTTTTCAGGTGTCAGGAATCACTGCTGTAACAGTAAATAATGAAAATATTAGGTTACCTTCATTTTTAGAAGTTATAATGGGTTAAACAGTAAGGACTGGCTGAATTCAGTAGTGACAAATCAAACTAATCCAATTTTTTTCCCCCCCAGGGTAACACTGGAGTGTTGCTGGGCATGCTCCTGGTATCACTGGTCGTGTTGGTTGCTCTGGTGACAGTTATGTCAGGTATAGGAGTATGTGAGCAGTGTACTGTGGGCAATGGGGGTGTTTATTCCATGATCTCCATGGTTCTTGGAGGAAGAGTTGGAGGCACTGTAGGACTTCTCTATGTATTTGGTCAGGTGAGAGGGTCTTGGTGGTGCACCTGTGAGTAAAAGTAGCAGTGTTCTTAACATAAGGTTATTTTTTGTCTCTCAGTGTGTGGCTGGAGCCATGTACATCACTGGCTTTGCAGAGTCCATTGCTGAGGTTCTGACTGTGCAGAGTGTGTGGGCTGTAAGGGGAATCTCTGTGGCTGTTCTCCTGGCCCTGCTTGGGATTAACCTGGCTGGAGTGAAGTGGATTGTCCGGCTGCAGCTTGTCCTGTTGGCCATCCTTGCTGTATCTACTCTGGATTTTATCATTGGAACCTTCAGCCATTTGGATCCTGGTATGTGAGGAGTAATCACTGCAAATCACTCGGTTAAAGATGGGATTAGGAATCTGAAAAGCTAGCAAAATTTGAAAGTAACATCTCTTCAGGGCTCCAGCTAAACCCTCCCAGACTTTGGAGGTTCTTCCAAAGCTACACACCGTTTTGTTGGCATAATTTGATCAGATTAAAAGCAGAACCTTCTCACTAAAACACTAATAATCCAATGTAGTGAAGAGCAGACTAAGTTCTAAGTTTTACGTTCTAAAATTTAATTAAAATTAAATTCTTTCTGCTCTGTTGTCCACCCAGTTGTCCAGCAGATGTCAGCAATGAGCTGCTAGAAAGTTCACTGCTTTCAGTTCCATTGGATTTGAAATTAAATAGACCTTGAACTTAGTGGGCTGAAAGTGGACTTTATTTGTTATTTTATGCAGAAAAGAGCAAGTTTTGATTAGTGATGTAGCACCTGCTGCTGCTGTTCTTAGTTATTAGTGAAGTAACGCAGGCCATCATGAGGCGGAGAGATGAGAATGCATTAATCAGAAGCACAATAATATTATTTGAATATATGAGTGTGTTTTAAGCAGTTCAATGTTTTGCTCAATTATTCTGTTTTTTAGTTTTTTACTGTTATAGTTTAACACAGGACAACTTCCTGGGATTGATCTGTTTGTTTTGGGGGTAGCAAATATAAACCACAGGATTTAGCTATAGCACAATACGCTAACGTTCATTTAAAAAAAATTGGGTGATTGGGATTCTTTTCCCTGCTGGATCTTTTCCTTGAAGGAACATTTATTTCTTTAGATTTTCTTAGGCAAAATCAAGAATATGTTCTTGCCAAGTACATCTTTTGGATGAGACTTTCCACCTAACTTGGAGTGCTCTGTACTTTTTAATCTGTTTGAGCCTTCTCCTTTTTTGCTTTTACTGACTTTTAGTTTCTGTTTGTAGTCTCTTTTTGTAATAATGTACCTTTGCTCTTAAATGAGACATCTTATGTTTAAGTGTTTTTGTCTTTTATAAACACCTTCACCCTGGTTTAGCTTTCGAATTTTTAAACACAGAGTAGTGCAGCATCCCCCTTTATAAAAACAAAATTTAAAAAAACAAACAACAACAAAAAACAGTTTAAAGTGACTCAGTTTTTTTATTTATTTATTTATTTTTTTTAGTATTATATTTTGGCTGGAATGGTGGCACAGTGGTTAGCAAATCCGCCTCAGCAAGAACGTCCTCAGTTCGAGCCCTGGGCTTGTTGATGGAGTTTTTTCTTCCTGTATTTTCATAGGTTACCCCAAGGTACTCTGGTTTCCACCTACAGTCCAAAGACATGAACATTAGGTTAATTGGCTATTCCAAATTGCCCCTGGGTGTGTGTGTGTGTGTGTGTTGGCCCAGCAATGGTCTGGCGAGTTGTTCATGGTGTATCATTTTCACCCAGAGTTGGCTGTGATAGGCTTCAGCCTCCCAATGACCCTGATAGGATTAAGAAGGTTAGCAAATGAGTGAGTGACTGACAATTCCATTTTCCATCTAAAAATTCTTCTTAAATGTGGTAATACAGTAAAATTTCCCCCAGCATTCCATTCTGGTAGTTTCATTGTAGGGATAAGGTTTGGGGTGCAAGAGGTTAAGTTCTTAAAACTTTGTCATTTAGCATGCATGCCAATCGTTCACACGTAACATTACAAATGTAAAAATTAGATGAGGAATGAAAATTCCAGAAATGGCAATTTTATTTTACTGTTGCATAGCATGAAACACAGACTGGTGAGAATTGGGCTTAAAAAAAACAAACAAAAAAAACAAAACAAAAGCAGCCCTGCAATATAAATTGTATTAGTAAGGTTTTTACTTATAATAGTTTTAATTAATATAAATAATTTAATAGTCAAATACAAATAGTTTTGAGTTAAAAGTTTAAAGTTTGACACGTATCAGGGTTCCCTTACTGGAATGGGGCCCCAAGCAGTTGCCTGCCTTGCATACTGGCACGCAGCGCCTCTGGGACCACTGATTTTGTTCCTTTAATTTGTTAACCTTGTGTGTGTTAGTCTTGGACTCAAGTTACCTAGATCTTCAGGTAGGATAGGGTGTTCATGGAGAGTGTGTTTTTGTGACATCAAAGTGTCCAGGATGACCTGCAATCAAGATTACCTTTCAAATGTTCTGTACTGTTATATTTGTCTGTGTTTACACCATGATCTCCCAGTATTACAGTCTTTAAATTATGACCAACATCAGAGATAGTGTTAAGATATTGCATTAGAGAGTAACCTGGAGGTAAAGAATTATACTGCGGATGTTGGGGTAACATAAAAGTGCTATTGTAATCAGTTATTCAATTTTTAATTGGGAGCAAGATTTTTATTTTTTTTGTTGCAGTGGTATATTTTAGATAAGTTTAAATTAAATGAAGGAGAAAATCCCCTTTTAATTATTTAAAGGCAATTTTAACCAGTTTTAAATTGTCACAATTTATGGGCGTTATGCATCCTTTATGATATTTACTCTGAAGTCTTGTGTGCAGGAAGGGTCTGAGCCCAAAAGGATGGGGCCAGTATGTACTTTCACACTGACTCTTCAGGAAGTCCATCCCAGCTCTTCCTGTTCTCTTGATTACTAACTTCCTGGTCAGAATGAAGAAACGACTTCCATACATGTGCTCTCTCTCTCTCTCTCTCTCTCTCTCTCTCT
>JAOUQZ010000047.1:20861088-20878917 GCA_028564935.1 Neosilurus hyrtlii | reverse complement strand
CCATCTTTTTATGAGGAGCCCTTTTAGACATAAAAGTGGTGGTGTATAATCTTCACTGCACACCACTGTGTGTGTGTATGTGTGTGTGTATATATATATATATATATATTTAAAAGCTTATTACAATTAACATTTTTTGTGTTTTATGAAGAAATAATTTATTCATAAAATTATGCCCTGAAAAGCTCGCCAGTCCATTGCAGAACCAACACACACAACCAATCACACACATATCTAGGGGCAATCTGGGAAAATTAACTAATGTAATGTGCATGTCTTTGGACTATGGGAGGAAAACGGAGTACCTGGAGGAAACCCACAATTGCACGAAGAGAACAAGCAAACTCTACACAGAAACTCCTCACTGAGCTATGGACTTGAAACCAGGACCTTCTTGCAGTGAGGTGGATATGCTAACCATTTCACCAATGTGTCGCCCAAATTAAAAAAATAATTGTAAAAATTAAATACCCAAATGTAAATTCACACAGCAGACATTCATGATGCTGTTGTTTTTACATATGTTTTTTCTGCAGTTTCTGTTGCACTGTGTTCCAAATAGTTTGTAGCTGTTCCTTACGACTGTCTTTGGAGGAAATCTTTTATTTATATTTATATAAAATCTAATCTTAACTGTCAGTAATAATTTGAATTAAGGGAGTCACAGTGGTGTAGTGGTTAGCACATCTGCCTCACAGCAAGAAGGTCATGGGTTTGAGTCTCGGGCTTGGCAAGTGTTTTTGTGTAGAGTTTGCATGTTCTCCCTGTAAATCTTTCACAGTCCAAAGACATACAGTCATGCACATTAGGTTAATTAACTACCAAATTGCACCTAGTTATGAGTCTTGGTTTGAGTGTGTGTGTGTGTGTGTTGGCCCTGTGATGATTTTTGCGAGCTTTTGAGGGTGTGCCCCAACTTCGCTCTGAGTGGGATTAAGTGGTTCGGAAAATGGATGGATGGGTAACATGAATAGAATTTGCTAGGCATTTGTACCTGCACCCTGAATATCAAACTGAAAACGTACCCCAATCAGCCATAACATTAATATTACTTGACTGGTCTGCGATGCACTGTGTGTTCTGACACTTTTCCATCACAGCCAGCATTGACAGGTTCAGTAGTCTGTGCTACAGTAATTCTTCTGTGTGATCAGACTACATGTATTAGCTTTCACTTCCCTTGCTTACTGGTGAGTCTTCGGCACTCATGGCACTGTTGTCAGCTCATTGGTTCTTACCACTTCATTCCAGAAGAACACTACAAGACCTGCTGTTTTAGAGATGAAAAGACCCAGTTGTGTGATGTGGGTCTATTCAGAGTTACTCAGATCCTTAGGGTTGCTAATTTTTCCTGCTTCTAACACATCAACTTTGAGAACTGAGGGTTCGCTTTCTGCCTAATGCATCTCACTACTTAATAAGATAATGTTATTTATTTCACCTCTCAGTAGTCATATTGTCATGGCTGATCGGCGTATGTTGTAATATGATTTCAAAAGCCTTTAAACATAGAAATTACATATTTCTAGCAATGTATGAAAGTACAGTAATTATATCAACAAAATATAATGAATATTTTATGAAACACCTCTAGGCCAATATAAAGCATGTTTTACATTAAAATATTATTCATACTGATTGATGGTCGTGTGACAAAATTTAAAATTCATAATGTTTTGCATGATGTATTGCAGTAGAGGACATTGAGGGAGTTTACTCTTTAGCTCCTCCTCTTTGGGGGGAGGAGGCTTAAAACATCTTTTTCTGGTTATAAAACAAAACAGATGGTTAGATTATTCCCTTACTCATCTATAGTTGTTCTATTTCTTATTGTTCCTCAGCAGTTGAAGGGGGAAAAAATGAGTGAAATTAAGAAAAAAAATCCAGCACAAGATGAAAATCTGATGTGAATTGTAGAACAACTAGGCCCAAAAATGCATGAGTGGTATTTTCTTACATATGTGAAATACTGCAGAATTACTGCTGCCCCAAGAAAGGTTTTGGAACAATAAATGTCTTCCCTTTCTTTCTTGATTTTTTTTTTTCTTGTCGCTCTGCTGCTTGCTCTCTCCTAAGAGCTGTGCCTTGGAAGGCTAGGAACAGGCAGGGCTTCTGAAAGGGTGGTAACTTCCTTTTTGAAAAACATGTCATTAATCCAAGTGAACACATTCTTTCCCATCACAAGATAACCAACAGGGAAATGGTCCGTACTCTTTCAAAGCCAAGTGCTACAAATTTCCCTCACTCTGTGGGTACACAGCCTGTCCAGGTGATGTTTCTCAGAGTGTATATGAGCGTCAATAAGAAAGCTGGATATTTTATTAGAATACATGGTAGCTGTTTTGTTTCATTCAGCAAAACCAGGCCTTTACCTAATTCTATGATGTTTCAAGTGATTTTCCGTTAAAGTTATGTTCCTCTGCCTATCAACTCTGTAATGTGTTGTGTGCAGCACAATATTACACGTATGCAGGCATCAGTGTTGCCTCATCTGCTCAGCACAAAGCCGATATCTCAAGCCGCTGTTTATACACATTTTCGTCTGGTGCTGTGTTTGTGGCTTGTATGGTTAGCCTGTGAACACACCCAGACTTCAGTCCAACGTTTACCCAATCATGCTCAATGGCCTTTTGAACACTGCTTTTGCACGCATCTTGGCGGCAGCCTCTGTCCTCCCCCTGACACTTTTTTAAAGTCCTGGTGTGGTCACACTCTCTCTCGCTCTCGCTCACTTGCTCTCAGAGCCCTACCCATGCTGACAGAAGAGTCCAGCTGGCCAGACATATTTCACACCACAGAATGAAAATCTACCACAGGTTTTATAGTGTCCTAAGGAATTCTTATTTATTTTTAGCATCTAGTTGCTGTCCTGCTCCCATTAAAGACCTCTTACTTTTTGTACAAAGATATTTTGTTATTAACTCAGCAATTACTGTAAACTGCTTATGTTGGAATTCAAGTGCAGTCTTTTATTTTTTGAAGTCAGACCATATAAATAAAACTGAATTATCAAGCCAATTTAGTGCACAAAAGCATGCCGTTTAACCATCAGCATTATTCTCAAGCATATTTTGTACTATTGTGTAAGCTTTTGCCATGGAGCACTCATTAATGATCCACGAGGTAATTATTAAATATGTTTATAATGATTATTTAGTGCTGACTGGATCTGGCCTGATTTGTTCTTTCAGATCATGGGTTTGTTGGATATTCAGAAGAGCTTTTATGGACGAACACTCTGCCTGACTACACGGCCGGAGAAACTTTCTTCTCTGTGTTTGGAGTTTTCTTTCCTGCTGCAACAGGTGATCATCTTTTGACTCTTTAACACTAATAAATAATATAAATATGTCCTCATTAGATACCATGCTGGTGACACCCTCCCAAGGTTTATAATTATGGTCAAGCTTTTTGTAAAGAGATGTTCTTTGTCATTTATAGAAAGATTATTGGTGCTTTAGAAGAGTCAGCAAGTTTTCTTTCATGGTAGAGTCTTCAGGACTTTCAGGTTTTAGTTGTTCTCTAACATTACAAACTCGGTCACGAGGGAGAACTTATAGAGGCTGGTGGAGAAATCACTGTGAAACAAACTTTCTTTGTGGGCAATCCACAACATAAACTGATTCAAGCCATATGCTGTCTTTTTTTAAAATAAACCAAAGTATACAGTCATAAATCACCCTGGTGTTCATTGTGCTTCTGATAAAATATCCATTCGTTCATTTTCTGAACCGCTTAGATGATTAAAATGAATCCTAAAATAAAGATTAATCATAACTCAAAAAATTTTTGAAGAAATTTTGAGATGTGGTTGCAACTGATGCTGGAAAATACGTGAAAACTGGCATGCTGAACGGTAGAACACAGGTTTCTAAGTAGCTGTGGCAAAACAGGTGATGATAAATTAAAGCATATATGTTTTAACTGTAACCATTATTGTGGGGTTTAAGCCAAGCTCTATACCAGGGCTATTCAATTAATTTGGAATGAGGGCCATGTCATGAAAACAATCCCAAATGAAGGGAGGAGATACCTCGAAAGGTGATTGGTCCACTATAGCAGGTTGTGACACAGTGAGGCAGAGCAAACAAATTTGATTTTTTTTTAGTTAAGAGTATTAAAACCAATTTAATTAAGTTGTTAATACAAAGATGTCATCAAGATAATGGGCATTGGGTAGAAAAATTTTTTTTCTCTTGAAAAAATAGAAATGGATTTGTGGCGTTTTGGAAAAAACCTCTTCATATACTGTATTTTGTAAATACATCATAATATTAGTGCCGTGTATTAGATCAGGACATATAGGCCCAAAGCATTTCTGCATTCAAATGATTAAAAAAAAATACACCACACTGAGTAATGAATCCAGGTGAGCCGTATCACAGACATTTAGAATGTATAGCTAACAGACAACATCCACTACACACAACTGTCCCAACAAAAACAACAGGAGTGTAGTGTAGTATTAAATACAGCTATAACAATATGAGTGAATAGTAATATTATTATTCAGAATATATATTATAATATAATATTATTATAATGTATAATAATAATAACAATATTAAGAAGAAAAAATTAAGTGAAAATCAAGAAAGAAAAGCAAGGCTTTAAATTATAATACTTAGTATTATAATACTAAGAAGAGGGAAAAGGAAAGAATACATTAATAATAAGACAAAGGTTCACTTTTAAATATAATAAGAAAAAGATAATGAGAATATCTACACACGGGCATAATACTTTAGCTGCAATATTCAACCTCTTCATGAATCAATCCAAATTGCTAGTTTGATGAACAGAACTCTTAATGAACTGATTTAGTCACCAACATTTCGCATCAAATGAGAGAAATTACTTTTTTTTTTTATTTCGCAAGAGCAGTGAAGTCGTGTATATATTGTAATGGTGTTGCCATGAAAGGGTTAACGATTTTACAGGTATTGGAGGGGAAAACACAGCGTGCGTGTGTGTGGGAGAGAGGTCTAACTGTTTTATGGGTATGTGAGGGGGGTAATGAAGCAAGTGTGTGTGTGTGTGTGAGAGAGTGAGAGAGAGAGAGAGAGAGAGAGAAAGATGACGAGGTAACTTTTTAAAATGCCAACATGCTGTATTAATGTGAGTGTGTGACCCGCACATGCACACAGATTTAATTGGCACTTACTGACAGTTTTAAACTGCCTTTTAAACTAAAATAATGCCTTAAGCACACGTCTTGCTTTTGGTCTTCTGATTTGAAAAACATATTGCCCATCGCAATGAGGTTGACAGGGTTTGAGAGCTAAGAATTTGGTGAACACTGTGATCTAAATGATTATGATGTAAAAAGTGTTTAAAGGGTCACAATTTAAAAATGACCCTCGAATTGATTTTAAATGATTTTAAAAAGCTCTATTTTGTATTGAGTTCTATTGAGGGATTTACGCTACTGCTGTCAGTCAGAGGCTTCACATTTCACTTCATTTCACAAGTGCTGTTGACTCGAAAGTTACATACTCAGAACTAGCACACATTTTCTTCTGTTTTAATGTAAAATTTATTGATGTAGAGTGAAAATTATGGGAGTAGGAGTAAGTTATAAAACCTTTTTCTCTTTTGTCACACTCCAAGATGACATCACCCTCACTAGCCCAGAACATTCCACGCAATAGACACACATTATAAATACACAAACTGACACAGAAATCCTTATGACACTTGATCAAAGATTAAGAGGAAACCGTAAAAGCCAGCAAAACTCCGTTTTGACCATCGAAATGTCGACTTAACTGTCTACATTTTAAAAGTTCTACCAAGTTTCTTTGTGAAAGTATGACTTCTTGGCAAGGTGCTAAAATGAGGTGAGTTTCATGATCGTTTGTCAAGATCTTCTCATTCATTTCAAAGGGATTTTTTGGGATGGTTTTTGGCTTATTGTGTCGCCATGGTCACATGAAACACCAATACAAGAAATAGCACACTTCACAGCGCCGAGACGCACGTTTTGATGTATACGTTGTGCGGGTGTACTTTGCTGTTCGGGCTGCATTAAGTGCGACAGAAGAAAAATAATAAAAAGAAAAAGGGAAATAAAAAGCCCCATTTTTCTAGTAATATGTGTCTGCCCTCACCCAGAGTTGGCTCCTAATTATGTGGCTGCTTAAGAGCAAAGTACACCCGGGACAGTTCGCCAGGTCATCGCAGAGCAGAAACACGCAATGCAACCTACTTTTTACGAAAGTCAGCAATGTTTCTTTTATATGCCTCAGACAGGCTGGCCTTTGATAACTCGGTTAGCTGCACTGGGGGGACAGCACAGACAGCCCGGTGACAGTGGGACTTGAATCCCCGACCTTGGGATCAGTAATCCAGCACCCTACCACCGGGCTACAACCACTGCCCCGCTGAAATATTCCTCCAGCATAATTAACTCTGCCAAGGAGGTTGTGGTCTACCTGCAGTTTATATATTTGTTTGTTAGTAGGATTATGCAAAAAGTTATGAAACCTGAGGTACTGGGGCCAGTGGCGTAGTGGTTAGGGTGCTGGGTTCATAACGAGAGGTTGGACCCCCACCATGCTAAGACCCCTGGGCAAGGTCTTAACCACAAGTGTGCCTCTGTCCACCCAGAAGTATAAATAGGTAGCAGTAAAAAAAAAATTACATACTAGGAAGTTAACCTGCGATGGACTAGCGTCCCATCCAGGAGGAGTTGAACTCCTAGTTGCTTCACATTACAGAAACTGGGTATAATCTCAGGCCTGATGAGCTTGGGTATAAAAGCCCAACGGACTTTACCTTCTACAAGAAGAGGAACTTTGGAAAAGAAACTTGATTGTGGAGATGATCCTGAATCAAATTCTGGATCCAGTAATTTATTAAAGGATTTTTAAAATTTTGTGTGAGGACACGTGAGGGACTGCTAGGCTTGATGGTTTGTGCTTGATGAGTGCTCTTGTTCAGTAATTATTTGACATGCATAGATTAGGAAAAATGTGTGGTGCTTGAGAAAGTCCATCTTCATCTTTTAAGAAGAAGTACAGGTCAGCAAATATAAGGTAATCTTTTGAAGAATCCCTAAAATGTATTTTGCAATATGATGTGTATAAATAAGCAGTTGGCTGCTTGTTTGTTTTTTTTTCTCTCTCTCTTCTTAATCTGTGATTAATAACTCTGTATGTACTGTATATTGTGTATAGGCGTGATGGCGGGGTTCAACATGAGTTCAGATCTTCATAAGCCTGAGCACAACATTCCTGTGGGGACCCTGGCAGCTATCTTCACCTCGTATGAGCTATAATATTTACAGAGCCCTTAGCTTTATAATTCTGAGTACAAATTCTCTTACTTGTGGTACCTGTATTACAGTATTGCTATATTAAACAGACTATTTCAGTTGTTATTCATTAAGCATAAAGTTTTATTGTATATATATATATTGTTGTAGATGAGTGATACTGTTGAATTTTCCAGGTGGTTCTTGTACCTCGTTTTTGTATTCTTGCTGGGAGCCATCTGTACCAGAGACTCTCTGCGCTATGATTTCTTAATAGCAGAAAAGGTAATGTTGTTACTGTTGCTACCTCAAATCTCAGAGATCTACGCTTATATATGTGGTATCAATAAAACATCATTACAGCACAAACAACACTGATGCAGATACACAAATGACCTGAATAGTATCTTACAGTCTTTGTGCATGCTGTAAATAATCTGTGACCCTCCAGCACTAAACCCATCAGAAGCCATGTTTTTAGATCCAGCAGATTATTTATGCTTATATGAAAGAGTATGAAATAAGCAGAAGCGAACAAGCCAATCAAAAGCCAGCTTTCATGGCACTGCTAGAGAGGAAAAGGGTTTTTTTATATACACTGAAGGGGTTTGCAGGAAAAAACGGGTTTACTGTGGAAACTTTTATGTACTTTTACATCAAATGATTCTATAGCAGGAATTCCACGGCATTCTAAGGCTGTTTTTGACAATCAGTTATACATTCTCTCATTAAAAGCAGGTTTTTATGTTTAGTTTAAATAATTGTAAACCTATGTATTAATAAAAAATAAATGTTTCTAGTGTAGTATGCTAAAGTCTGAAAATCTCTTATTTTGACTAATCACTTGTTTGTGTACCCTCTCTTTTAACCTATTACATATTGTTGTGTGGGTTTTTTTTGTGTTAAAGCAGAGGAAAACAAATGTACAGTAGTGTGCAGTGAAGATTATACACCACCACTTTTGTGTAAAAGGCTCCCAATGAAAAGAAGTAAAAAATTACTTCTCTAATTTTTTGGTGAAAATGTATTGAACAATGCTATTGTAGGCAATGATAAACAAAAAATAATTCCAACAAGAATATTGAGGTAAAAGTGTGGATAATAAATAAAAACACTGAAAAACCAATTTTTCAGAAAAATAAAAGGTGTTGCAAATTTATCATTTTTTTACTTTTGCATAGCACGAATAAACTTCAAACTATATGGAATGGTTTAGCAAGTGAAGAAATAAAAAAATATGTGAACACTTTGCATTGAAAATGCAAGAAAGAGCAAAACAAAAATATTAAAATAATAAAGAAAACCCAGAAAATAAATCACTTAAAAAAAGATTGCCTGCTACAGTAACCTGTATGAAAACCTAAGATGTTAATTGTATTACTCTGTAAGAGATGTAACACAGAAGGTTTCCTAAGTTCATGCTGCATGTACTGTAGATGCCATGAGAGCAAATGGCACGAGACTAAATGCTGGGGTCTGATCATCACCGACCTCAGACTTACTGGCAGACCCACAGCTGCTCAGTGGGGGGATTTGCACAGGGGTAAACACCCTCCTCAGTCTTCTCATGTATCAGCAACAAAGAAAGCAAAAACTGCCTGGGAAATGAGAACACATAATATTTGACCTTGCATCATACTTACTCCAACATTTTGTACACAAAATGAACTTGGAACTCAGTAAAAGTTTGTGTTGCATACTGCAGCAAGGCTGGGCATAGTATGCACTGTATGTATTCTTCTCCTTTTAGGTCTCATCAGTGGGATTCCTGTTCCTGTTGGGCCTCTATGTCTCCTCGCTAGCTTCTTGTATGGGTGGCCTGTATGGAGCGCCCAGGGTTCTGCAGTGCATCGCCCAAGAGAGAGTCATCCCAGTTCTGTCATTCCTGGGAAAAGGGGTATGTATGAAAAAATCACACAGTGTTGGAAAGTCAAACATGTGAGCTCATAACTAAATTCTCCACAGTTCTCTAATGACCCTTAAGAACGCCCATCATTTACATTGCTAGGTAAATTAAACTGACTTTTTGTAAAGCTTGCATACACTGTAGATTGAATAACAACACAAAAAGGAACTTGATTGACAGATCATGTATACTGCTTCATGTTTCTGTTAAGGCTGTGATTTGGACTGTTCCATTCCTTTGATGATAAATATGATGGTGCATATACAGTATATGTACTGTATTCTCCCTCACAACTTTTCCTTTAGTCTCCTAATAAACTTTTTCGAACCCTGATACAGTCTCTGATATGATTAGTTGATGTGCTGAAGTTTTATATATACTGTGTGTTGTTTATTACAATGTCTTAAGTTACATACTTTTGTTTGACACTGTAAATGCTTACTTTTAATATTTATCTAGGTTTGTTTCATGACCTGTACTGAGAGAACCCTTGAAGCATAATTACTGCCACTTTATGGGTGTCAGAGAAGGCAGAATAGATGGTACCCACAAACGGAGGAGCCCCTAATTAATGATTGAATGCTTTAAAGAAAGAATATCTTTTAAAGCCTTTAGTGGCTAAAAAAATATTACACACCCTTTTCCCTTGCCCTAACACTGTCTGGGTCTTCTGTGGGACTGAATGCAGGCCCGAGACATCTTGCCTGAAATCAAAGTCCTAGAACAAATGCAGGAAGTAAAGCCAGGCCCAGCCCAGGTTGGCCTGGCTCCCTGCCATGCAGGAGCAGGAGTGCAAGTATGCCGGCACTCAGTTTCTCAATCTGAATCACAGAGTAGGGAGAGAGAGAGTTGGTGGAAAATGTGTGGCTTTAGGAGGGACCTATCAGAGTCAGAGTTCAGGCAAAATGTTTTCTCTGGGTTGTTGTAGTTGGACGCTTCTACTCAAGTTATTATGCAACATGCATTTGGAGAATGAAAAGTAAGAGAAAGTAGAATGTAAGGTTTAAAGTATAGAGGATGAAGTGAAGAGTTTAAGTGCCTCAGTCACTTAATAATGAGGATGCTCGGATGTACTTGCATACTTTAGTAGACATGGCAACACATAAGGTAGTGTTTTTTGAGTGTCACCACAAAAATAATAGCACTACTACAAGAATTAATCCTGGGGCGGCTCTTACACTATTTCTTCAATTTCTATCTTCATTATACTTACAATCTTTTTCTTTTACGATTTTAAATTAGTCCACCAGTCATTCTCCATCTTCTTTATGTCTAACAGAAGGGTCCTAATAAAACACCAGTAGCAGCCATCTGTCTAACGAGCCTAATCTCCATGGCCTTCATCTTCACTGGACAGGTCAATGTTCTGGCTCCTATTGTTACCATTAACTTCATGCTGACCTACAGCTTCATTGACTACTCCTATTTCAGCGTGGCCATGAGCTACAAGCTACAAGTAAAGGAAAGAAGACCTCTTCTTGAAAAACCCTGCTCTAGAAAACCACTAGTCACAACCAATCACCCATGTTATGGCAGCAGCGATGTTCTAAGCAAGCTCAGCAATGGCACACTGCTTGAGTTCACTAAAGACATGGACCAGATATTTACATTGCAAAGTGCAGACAGCGCAGAGGAAGAGAAAACTTCCAGTCATGTAGCCAAGGTCTGGGGCAGAAAGGCAAAGGTTCCTGCTAAAGAAACACTGAGCAGTAGTTTTGGCCTGGACTTGAACAGCAATAGTCCATCAGAGAAGGAAAGAGATGAGAAAATGATTGAACAAATTATTTGCCCAGATGATGAGACCAGCAGTCAGACAGGACTTATCGAGGCTGAGCCAAATGTGAAGAGGAAACTGTCTTTGCTTTCTCCAAATTCTACTGAACTCAGTCAGATACCAGGGGAGCCTTCACACACAAATGGTGAGTGATAACGCTCTGTCTGTAAATCGGCAAACACTGGTCTCATAGTGGTAGGGTATTACATTTATCAATGCATTCTTTATAGAATCAAAACCAAAGCTGGAAGGACCAGATCTTCGACCAATCCCGAATTCGTGTTATAACAAGATTTTCAACCACTGGGTTTCCCTAATTGGTGTAAGTCCATGCCTGTAAGGTAGTTAAAAAAATCTATTTCACCAATAAATTGTTTATTTGATGAATAGGAAGTTAATAAAATTGCAATATGTTTATTTCTCTAGGCTTTGTGCTCCATTTTGATAATGTTTGTCATCCAGTGGGTGTATGCCTTGGTGAATATTAGTGTTGCCCTCCTCCTTTACCTCTACATAGGAAACACAAGCCCGGGTTTGCCAACAGGTAACTATCCAGATTATATATGTGATCATGTGAATCAGATAAGGAGCCACACTGGTGGAAAATGACCATTTGCAAAATGATTTTATAACTTTGATTTAACACCAATTCAATAAAAATTTAGCAATTTTACATTTTTGAAAACATTCAAGCTCAGGTTAGTATTTTTGTTTCACCCTTATAGGAGTAGAATGTCTGTTATGTAGAGACTGATTACATTTGTTGCTAGGCAAAGCATGGCCTGCTCTGCAGCTGTTGGGTGGGATATTTGGAATAGGTTAATGCTGAATTCTGCAACTTTGCGATATATAATCTCTTTCCAGTGCCATGCTATTGAAGGAGGTTACCAGGCTGTGTTAGACAGCTACACAAACTGTATAATAACTGTATAAAACAGCTACACAAACTGTATAATAACACAGCCTATAACAGTTTATGCTGACCTGATGTTGTACATGTTGCAAAGGTGCAGGGTTTTACATTTGCAGGATTTAATTAATTAAATATATATTTACTTGCTTATTTATTTATTTGTTTGTTGTTGTTTTTAAAAATCCAAACCACACAGCTAAAAATGTTTTTAATGTACCCCATGCAATAGATTTCTCATAGAGAGCATTACATTTGAAGCCCCCCTTTAAATAATAGATGTCTTATTTTAGATTTTTAATTACTAATCACATGTGGTCATTTGTGGATGGTATTGTACACAGCTAGGTGCAGTCCCAGGTAATTACACAAGCAGGTATAATGATTCACAAAAAACGATCATCAATTAAAAATGAAATGACCAAAGACATACTACTTAATGTCATAGTGCATGTTGCTTGTATGTCTGTTGTGTTTAATTGCAATTAGACAGTGTAAATGTTTTTAGACCTTCATTGTAGTGTGCGCACAGGAGACACACAAGATGAGGAAATTTTGACTTGATGATCAATCATAATCACATATTTTTGGGTATGTTCTCATTTTAAAAAAGATACAAACCGCTGAGTGTGCAAGTTGGTAACAAGTGCAGGATGATTAAATGAGTCTGTTTTTTGAAGCCACAGCGCTTTCTTCCAATCTGATAAAGTTAATATGAGCAGAAGAGAACAGTGGTTGATTCAAAGTAAATTTTAACATATGGGATGCTTTATCCTCCTAAAACCCAAACACTAATGTTGTTTGTCTTGTCATTTCTCCACAGTGTTTCTCTTGCTTACCACCTGATAACTATTAAACTTCGATCAATATTTTAAACAGGAAGAAGTTCACCAAAAGAGTAGCACGTAATGGCCCTTATATGAGAACTGTATAAGGACATACACACAATGTAGTTGGAAGAAAATATGATGTCCTCATACGGGGACAGTGAGGTCTCAAGAGGTTAAGGAAGTACTGTCAGTCTCTGGGTTAGTGATCTGTAGGTTGGGGGTTCAAGCCCCAATACCAACATGCTGCTTAACCCTGAATTGCTCAGTTAAATTAAAAATTAGAAATGTAAGTCACACTGGATAATAGCATCTGGTAAGAGCCATAAATGAAAAGAAAAAAACAGAAATAATAATAACAAATTTGTTGCATGCAGGCACATGTACAGACTCATTCTTACACTCGGACACGTGCATTCTTTCACACGAATAGTCTCACCTTGGGATTATTTGCTCAGCAGCATATCATTGGGAGGTAGGTGGTAAGCAGTGTATGTAGACAGTAACCAAGACCATGTCACCCTAAAAATATGCATATTATTAAAATAAATCATGTTCTTTCCCTCAACGTATATATCATTCAGCTTGAAATCGAGTACCGTATGACACTGAATAGTTCCGATCTTGTCATTTTGAATATTTCGCTTTTATTTCTTTTAATATTTTCATTTTTATTCTTTTTCTAACAGGTACAGCAGCACGTTTCAGCTTTTTTCGCTGGATAAAGAGTACTCTAAGTAGCCTGGGCAGGTACAGGATGATTATTTTGTTCCTTAGCTCTTTAAGTGCCCTCTTTTGATCGATGACTGTCCTTTGGAAAGGCATGGGTAAGAGATTTCCTGTAGTGAATTTGGCAAACAAGAGTGGAGAAAATCTTTAACGAAGTAACAACCTAATACTTGGATAATCGATTGTGTTTACCTTTATGCCCTTGATAAGAATAATTCTTCTCATTTAGGCCAAACCAAGTGTTTCAAGACCAGATTGTAGTGACACCATCTTTATCAGCAGTTGACATGGAAACCAGACAGCTGACAGAGGAAAATACAGACTTTGCCTTCCGAGATCGCTACCACCATTCATCCATCATCACAACCACAGAAGAAATGGTTCATCCTCAACCCCACTAAGCAGCCTCACCTTTTTTACCTCAGCTTGACCCTGATATGAAGTTATAAAACACTAACTGTAAAGGCTTATAAAACATTAAATATTTTAAGGCATTATACATAAATAAATGTTAAATGCTCATCTTAGATTGGCACTCCTCCTCAGAACTCTCTTCATGCCTACTGGTTTAAAAACTGTGTGTTAACGCAATGTTTTAATGACTACAGTCTCCTTAGAGGAGTCTGAGCTTAATGATGTGTAAATGTGGATGATGCTTGTGACCGATTAGAAGTATGACAATCAGTGAAGTTGAAATTGTTTACTTGAACTTTTTTGATTCATTGATTTTCAGTAATTGAGTAATTATCCTGCTGTGGATTGTAATAGATCTGAAAACTATTCAGGGAATACTGTGTATGATGCTGGAATGCTGTATGTTATCTCTTCGGCAAGCCATGGAGTAGCATGCTTTTATAAATTAATGCATTTGTACAGTTACAGCTGAGGCAGACCATTTATAAGAAGTGGAAGGAAAAACGGGAACCCTGAGGCTGTGAGGCATTGTATTCTTTTTAAAAAGAACAATTCTGTGTTTTTCCTGGGAAAGTATCCAAGTATGCCCACCTTATTACGGTCAAAACATGTAAAATCCTTTGTAGGCTATACAGTCAGGTGAAAATAAGTTCATTTACACAATAAAGTATTCTGCTTCTGATTCCATGGAAAGTGGGAAAACCTTCAAACATCTTGCAAGAAAAAAAGAAAATTCAGTAAGCCGGTATCAGAAACTCCTGGACAATTAAGCAATAAAAGTTTCTGAGGACAAGGATGTACTAACTCTAAGAGTTTTACACCCAGTGATGTTTTATTTATTCATTCATTCATTTTCTAAACCGCTTAATCCTAATTAGGGTCACGGGGGGTCTCAGCTGACTCTGGGCGAGGGCAGAGTACACCCTGGACAGCTCGCCAGGCCATCACAGTGATATTTTATTAAAAATTAAAATTTTTCTTGTGGTTTGTGTTCAAGTAATGTATATCACCTTTTTTAATTTTGCACTCTGTTTCAAAAAGGTGAAATGTTTGCTTGTTCATAAAGGTTTAAATAACAATTTTCAGTGGTATGAATATACCTAACACAACTGTGGTATTTAAATGGTGCTTGTACGGTATGGAAGGTAAAGAAAAGCATGATGCTCAAATTTTCTCATTGCGAAATCATTGACTGATTCCTGCTGAGCTGCCAGCTATATGTTAAATTACTAAGACATTTTTTCAAATACATGTTTATCAGATATAAATATACATTTAAAATCGAACCTATGTACACTGATCAGCCACAACATTAACATCACCTGACTGGTTTGCAGCTAGGCAAGCTAGGTATGTGGTGGTAAGTACAGTACATGTCAAGGGTGATCCAAAGAAGCTTATGGCTGAGTGATCTACGTCAGGAGCAAGGGTTGGTATGTCTGATCTGGACTGATCACACAGTTAATTCTAGCTTTGATAGAAATGTGTATGAAGCTACCTAGCTGGTTTTAATGTTATGGCTAATCGTCTAAAAAGGGTGGGTTCACACTGCAATTTTGAGCTGTCCTAGTTGATAGATGACCAAAGAAAGATGGTGATATCTTTAGCTGTGTCTCCAAAACAGAGTTCCTGCAGTGCATTGTGTTAAGGGTTCAGCGATGGACATTCTCACTTTTCGTTTGAAAGATATCTTGCAAAAAGATAGACTAGGACAAAATTCTGAGAAAAGAGATAAATACAGGATGGCCATTTCACAGTATGATTGCTGCTGTGCCCTACGTCTACTAAATAGGAAGGCTGCAATTAATTATGCACAGATCAACAGCATGCTAGTGCCAGTGGTGATCAGATCATTGTTGTTCTTTTCCAAACATATATGCAGTGTGTGTATAGAAACAAATCAAACTTTCCATCTGTATTTACACAGTGCCACTTATAACCGCCAAGAAAAAGATGGTATAGAAACAGTCCAGAAAAAAAATCACTGAGTCGGTTAAAGTGTCAGTACTTTGTGGACCCATCTTTCACTTTGATTACAGCCACGAGTCTGTTGGGATACATCTCTACCAACTTTGCACACTTAGACTGGTAAATGTTTGCCCACTCCTCTTTTCAGAACTGTTCAAAAGTCACAAATTGGATGGTGACTGTTGGAGGACTGCAATTGTCAAAAGTTTCCATAGACTTTCAGTAGTGTTTAAAGGTGTCCATTTACTAGTGAATAACCTATGTGCTTTATTTTCAGTTATCAGCTTATTTTTTCTGAATCAAAGGTTTCTTGTCAAAACTGCCCTAGCTAATATCTTTTACCCACCTAATTTACATATTCTTTTGGTTCTATGTTTGTTTATAACAAGACCAGAAGACTGAAGGAACAATCTTTCGCATGTGTAATAACTTGGCAGTACAACACCAATTTGTAAGAGATGAAAAAATACAAGATCAAGTGTTAAGAATCCGAAGAATACGTATGATCTCGAGAAGTTTAAAAAATGATAATAATTAGTTTTGTTTACTACAGGGGTCTCCGTACCTGTCAATGAAGAGCTAGAGGTCCCTGGTTTACTAATATCATCAAGGTCATTGATACTCGCGTACAGGAGGAAACAAATGGTTTCAGAAAAACATTGTGTTCAATTTTAGTTTCAAGAGATAACTTTATAGTTCATGTTTATTTAATACGCCTGGGAAGTGAACGGGCCCTTTAAATCTGGGCATCTTCTTGAATCTCTTTTTTTCTCCTTTAACCACTGTGATCAACTCTGGGTCATTGTCATGTTCAAAGGTGACCCTTCCTCCTATTGACAAGTTTCTGGTAGAGGGCACAGGTTTTCCTTAAGAATTTGACTGTAAGTTGCCCCGTCCATTTTTCCTTCTATCTTGATAAGTGATCCCTGTTGCAGAGAAAGACCCTCACCACAGGATTCTACCACAAGCTTTACTGTAGGTATGATGCTATTTGGATGGTAAGCTATATATGTTGGCTTTATGACAGATATACCGCTTGGCTTTGAGAGTTTTTTCTTCTACCCGCAAACCTTCCATACACATTTGTCACATTTGTGAGGCATTTATGATATTGCTGTCAGGTGTACACAGTAACCACTTCTTACTAAAGATTCTTGCAATTGCTTCAAGGTTTCCATATGATTCTCATTCTCTGACCAGTTTCTTTCTCCCTGGTTTATCCAGTTTTGATACAGCCAGGTACAACCTGGTCAGGGAAGAGTTTTTGTTGTAACAAACACTTTCTACTTTTTGATTATGGACTTTATTTCAACCCCTGACATGTGCCTGTCCAGCCATAGTTGATTGTTTTCTTTCTGTTACACTTTGAAGCAATGGTGTGATCTAGGAATAACTTTTTTCTGTTAAACTAATCAAAATGATCATAATTGATCAAAGATGGAAGCCATTTAGATTGGTGTGCACTAGAGAACGTAGGTAGTTAAACTTGATTGACTTTTCAAGTATTTTTAAAAGGGGGGTAATCATTTAACCACCTCAGTTATTCTCTATTAAACAGTCACACATTTGCCAAATTGCTTAGTTCTATTATATTTATGGGGAGGCTGGAAAATATCTCCGACAACACATGGCAAAGACAGGGTACATCCCAAACAGGCTCACCAGACCATCACAGGACCAACACACACAACCATTCACACTCACTCCTGGGGGCAATCTGGAAGAGCCAATTGACTTCATGTGCATTTCTTTAGACTGTGGGAGGAAATAAGTGTACCTGGAGGATGAAAACTCGCTGGGCCTGGGACTCGAACCCAGGATCTTCTTGATGTGAAGCGGACGTGCTAACCACTGTACTGCAAAAAAATCAATTAATAATAATAAAAAACATTTTTGATGATAAATCTAAATACAGCTTGATTTTATATTTTCATTTCAGGCAGCAAAATGTGAATTTAAAAAAAAATTGGGTGGGGGGTGTATGTATATATATATATATACATATGTGTGTGTGTGTATATATATATATATATATATATACAAACA
>JAOUQZ010000047.1:20845687-20860988 GCA_028564935.1 Neosilurus hyrtlii | reverse complement strand
ATATACACACACACATGTATATATATATATATATATATATATATATAGTTTATTTGTTTATTTATTTATTTTGCTATCTTCCTATAAATATTCCTATGGCAAGGGCTTAGCTTACTGTTTAGCAGCACAGCTGGATGACGTATGCTGATGATGTTTTGGCCTTGTGTATTGTCTTGTGTTACAGCCTGTGATTCAATACCAGTGTGGTGTTATTATGGCGTATACTTGGCGTGGCCTGCTGACGTTTATTACATCCATGACACACAGTGTGGCTTGCAATGAGGTTATAAAATTGCTGAAATCTTACAGGTGTGTAAGCGCATCACTCAAAGAAAGCCACCCTGTTGCACTGAGATATCGTGAAAGAAAGTATCGATTAAAACCGGTTACACTTGGGAGGCCATATCGCGGCCGGTGTGGAAGTGCAGAAGGGGCGGAGTCTCAGCCGCCCAGCCCGGGATGTGAGACTCGGGTTTGTGTTGTGCAGAAATAAGAACCTCTCTCTCTCTCTCTCTCTCTCTCTCAGCCTCAGCATGAACTTTTAACAACATTTCCTCCTTTTACACATGAAGAGCTGGTGAAAGAAGCGCATTCCGATGCTGACCCGGATCATCTCGCAGCGTTATTTCTCAGCCAGTGCTCAGTGTTCCTCTCTGCTCTCTGTGTATTATGGAAGCGCGCGCTCCGGGACGCACTCACGGGCTCATGTTGGTGGTAGTTTTGTCTCTGTTAAAATCCGCTCCTGGGGCTTTAACGGAGAGCCGTTCGGCGACTGAAACGTATTTATCTGCCGGCACACCGGATTCCGAGCAATCCACCGACCTTCCGAGCTCATCAGGGACCAGTGAGAGCACAGCGAGCCTTCCACACTCTCCCCCTGCTCGAACCTCAGATCAACACCCCGGGCTTTCGCACAGGGACTCTCACATGGGTAAGAACCACATGCATCATAGATCTACACCACTGTTACCGAGAGGAGTGTGTGTGTGTGTGTGTGCGTGTGCGGTAACATCAGGGAGATCGCACAGGAAGGGACATGACAGGAACAACAAACAAACCAAGAAGTGACACCAGTAGCAGTAGCAGTACCCAGGCACGGACCCGACTCTCCATGAGTCCGAAATACACAGCCGGCCATGAGAAAGTGCGGAGTCTGAGACACCTCCTGCCTTCATCTAACACTGAGGGCCTCGAACATTTGCCACAATTCCTTTCAGTAGCCTACTCAAAAAAAAAAAAAAATCACAGCCCACATTATGATCAAAGTGGAATTTTTGAATGAATCACAGGGTGGGTATTGGGTGGAGTAGTGATCTCTACTCACAGGTGGGTCCTGGGTTCGAGTCCCAGGCTTCTATGTGGGGTTTGCATGTTCTCTTTGTGCTTGTGTAGGTTTTGTGCGGAAAAAAAAATCCACTTAGGTTCCAAATTGCTCCTAAGTGTGAGTGTGAGTGTGAATGGTTGTATTTGTGTTGGCCCTGCAGTGATCTGGCGGGCTGTTCATGGTGTACCCCGCCTTTCCCCACTGTCGGATGAGATACCCCGAGACCCTAATAGGATTAAGCGGGTCAGCAAATTGGATGAAGTTTTATAAGTTATTTTTTACTCTATGTGCCATATTCTTTTTTTTTTAATTCTTTGTGAGTTTTCTTGGAAATTCCAGAAAAAAGAAAGAAAAAAAAAAGGACCATATTAACACATTTCTCTGGTCATTACAATTAAATTGCAGTTAAATCTTATCACCTGATACATTTATGACTGTTTTAAGTTGGTGAGATTTAGAATAGAAAAACCCTAAAAGAAACATCGAGCAGTCAATAACAGGTTTAGATATACATATTGGGTGCAAATGTAATAATTCCACACAATACCATATGATTGTGCAGCAAGCAGTTTGTATTTTATAATATCACTGAATCTATGATATGATAAAATACTTTGTATTATTATTTATTTATTTATTTATTTTTGTGATTTGATTTTTATATTATATGGGACAAAGTTTAATTATAATATGGGATGGCCATACTGTTAGTTTGATTGGATAATGATGTAGAAAAGCACAATATGTAGGCACATTGTCATTTTTTGATAATAAATGATGCTTGTTTTGTTGATTAATTTAGATTATTGCTCGAGTTATTGGTACAAATCAGATAATTGCACCCCAGTTATACTGGTTAAACATCTCTATCATCATGCCATAGATAGATAGATAAACAGGTAGAGAGATTATACATTTATCGATGTATAGACCAGACTCATATATTATTGACCATAACACACTTTTAGTACCACTCGAAAGTTAAGTCATAACTGGTCCCAGTTAAAACTCTTCGATTTAGATTATAAAGAATTCCAGTCTTAAATGTGTATTTTACACTCTGGCATTGTCTTACATGGTAACAACATTTATGGGTCATAAGTGGAAAAAGCATAATATAATATTTACCCTTTAAGTAATATGTTTGGCATCTTATCCACATACATGAAAAATGTAGAATTTTTACCAGCACAGGATTTGATTTCTTGACGGATCAATAGATACAGGTAAATCTGGTCTGATATATCAGATTGCTCAGTACAGCAAATACAGAGGATTTTTTCCAAAAGTGTATTAGTGTCGGGGCACACAGTGGCATAATAGTTAGCACTTCTGCCTCATATCAAGGAGGTCCTGGATTTGAGTTCCGGGTTTGGTGAGGTTGTTTATGTGTGAACTTTGCATGTTCTCCTTGTGCATGCACAGGTGTCATCTGGGTGCTCCAGTCTCCTCCCATAGCCCAACGACATGACCAGTAGCCTAATTGGCTATTTCACATTGCCCCAAGTGTGAATGTGAATGGTTAAGTGTGTATTTGGCCTACGATGGTCAAGCAAGCTGTTCACCTTTGCGTGGAGTAGGCTGGGATTGGCTCCAGCCTTCCCGTGACCCTAAACAGGATAAGCAGTATGGAAAAAATGAATGAATGGAATGTATTAATGTTACACTTGAACATTGATTTGCAAGGTATACTAATAATTCACCCAATTTCATTTCTACCTTTGTTTTTACTTTGCTCTGGCACAACCAGAAGGTGTAAATATTCAGACTGTAGACAAATTATTTGTCTCTATATTGAATCCTGTGAAAGTCTGGCGATCTTGCTGGCTGGTTGCTGTACATAATTTAATGTCACCCATCCTCATGTATCCATCCATCCATTTAGTGAACCGTTTAACCTTTTCTTAATAGGGAAACTGGTGCCTATCTCAGCTCACACTGGGCAAAGGCCGGGTATACCCTGAAAAGCTCGCTAGTTCATTTCTGTGTCCCCTTTCTCATCTAAACCATCTTTTCATCTTCAGCGTCTAATTCGAGTTTCCCCTTTGATCATATCTGTACATTTTTATTTTCTCACAAACAAACTTCATTTCACTACTGACTTTTAAGGCATGACTATAATTGACTGACAGAAATCTCAGAAGAGACTGACAGTAGCTTGAGTCAGCACTCTCTGTTCATTACATTTAGTTACTAACTTCACCACATAATGCAGCATCATCTACCTACTTATGTGTCCTTTTTCTAGACACATGCACCAGTACAAGCTGTCATTCCTGTTAAAAATGGCAGATTGGTGCTATCTACACAACAACTTAATTTACATTTACAGCATCTGGCAGACACCCTTATCTAGAGTAACTTACATTTATATGCCATTTGTACAACTGAACAATTGAGGGTGAAGGTCTGTCCTCCAGGTACTCCAGTTTCCTGCCACAGTCCAGAACATTCACAGTAGGCTAATTGGCTGTATCAAATCTCCCCTAGGTGTGAGTGTGAATAGTTTTTTGTGTTGGCCCTGCAGTGGCCTGGTGAGCTGTCCAGGGTGTACCCTTCCCTCAGCTCGAGTTGGCTGAAATGGGCGCCCATCTCAGCCAACAAAGAATTCGTTTATCATTAATTTTCTAAGCCGCTTAATCCTAATTAGGGTTGCGGAGAGGCTGGCGGCCATCTCAGCCGACTCTGGGCGAGGGTGGGGATGAGCGAACATTTATTTCAGTAATAATCACACCCAGATATCGAAATTTGCACAGAAGCCATTTGTTTATCAGTGAACAAACACACCATCAATAACATCAGGATGGATTTTATAAGTGTAAGTAAGGGTTTGAGCCCCATCCTCGGCGAGGGCATATTTTCATGGTTGTGCGGGTTTCCTCTGGGTGCTCTGGTTTCCTTAGACATGTTGGCCCTGTGATGGATTGGCGAGCTGTTCTGGATGTAACCCAACTTCGCTCAGAGTCAGCTGGGATGGGCTCCTGCCTGCCCGTGACCCTAATAAAGTACAAAGCAGTTCAGAAAATGAAAAGTAATAAGTGAATTTGAAACATTGCTGTTCCTCTGTAGCCCTTCAGGTGGTGCACTCTAATCCATTCACACAATGGAGGACAGCACATCTTCTTACTCAATTCAGTTGTACAGCTCTTCATTAAACCTTTCAAGGTTTAAAGATTTAGTAGCATGACTCAACATTCCATTACATGATTAAAGGTTTTAAAATTGTAACAAATATATATTTTATAGAATCACAATACTCACAGAATCACAATACAAATTGAATGGACACCTAGGTATTGTGATAATATCGTATAGGGAGGTATTTCGTGATTCCAATCACTATTAAGCGTGTGTGTGTGTGTGTGTGTGTGTGTATATTTTATATATATATATATATATATATATATATATATATGGAGCACCACGCTTGAGAAAATCCAGAGAAAATCCCTATTGTGCAAACACGACAGATCAAAATGGCTTTTCATTTCTATTTAATGAAAGTGGTCAAATGTCTGATGTCCAATTATATACAGTTTATGGGCACAGCTGTGTTACTTCTAATACTTAATTGTGTCACGCTGTATAATAGGATATACTACACTATATAGTATGTAGTGCAGTATAGTGGTTAGCACATGGTTAGCACAGCAAGAGTGTCCTGGGATCCAGCCCCAGCCTTGGTGAGGGCATTTCTATGTGGATTTTGCATGTTCTCTCAGTGCTTGCGTGGGTTTCCTCTGGTTACTCCGGTTTTCTCCCACAGTCCAAGGACATGCACACTGGGCTAATTGGTTGTTCCAAATTTTCCCTAGGTGTGAGTGTAAGTGTTTGTGTGTGTTGCCCTGCAATGTATCTCACCTTCTCTCAGAGTTGGCTGAGATAGGCTCCAGTCTCACACTGACCCTAATAGGATGAGCAGTATGGAAGATGAATGAATGAATAAATGGCATAAATTCAAATAAAAATATAAATAGCCTGGTTCGGATTAGAAGATTTAAAAAAAACACCAATCAAAATTGTATTCATACCTTTATTCTTTTTATGTGGGAACTATATTTACATTTGGCAAACGCCCTTATCCAGAGTGACTTATATGTTTTATGTAAATGAGACATTGAGGGTAAAGTGCCTTGGCTCAAGGGCCCAACAGTGGCAGCTTGGTGATACTGGGGCTTAAACCTCTGACCTTTGGAGCAGTAACCCGTTGCCTTAAGCACTGAGCCACCACTGAACAATTGATCCATCTTGCTGTTAATTCATACATGTTTCGGTACCAATCACAACCAAAAACATGTTTCAACTTCCCATGAGGAAATTCTGCCTGAAGATGTTAACAGGATACTGTGTAAAAATTATTTGGATTTCAGTGGTATTTTAGTCTCTTTCTTTGCTTCTGAGGGCAGAATAAAAATTGCTGAACTTATGTTAGCATCTCTGTATCTTTATGCCTCATAATGATTCTTAGACAAGTAAGCAAATAACTAAATTAAATAACATTCAATTAAAACATGGGCGGCACAGTGGCACAGTGGTTTGCATGTTCTCCCCGAGTTAGCGTGGGTTTCCTGCGAGTACTCTTGTTTCCTCCCAAAGTCGAACAACATGCACAGTAGGCTAATTAGTGGTTTCAAATTGCCCCTAGGTGTGTATGTTGGCTCTGCAGTGGTCTGGTGAACTTTTCAGGGTGTACCCCACCCTCGCCAGAGTCGGCTGAGGTGGGCACCAGCCTCCCCGCGACCCTAAATAGGATTAAGCGGTTTAAGAAATTAATGGACTTGTACATTAAAACATCTTAATGAATTAATTAATTAATCCTGACAGTAGGGTGTAAAGCTCCTTTTTATCTGGGATTCTTTCTCTAATGGTGGAAAAATGTTTGATTGATTTCCTGTTGAAACACTGCTTACATATTTTAAAATGTGATCCTTTTCCGCAAGACTCTGTGCATGTTGATTATATTGTAATCAGTGTATAAACCCCATGTTGAGAGCGACAGTACTGTATTATGCACTGTGCTAGGTCAGCGTAAGGAAGGAAATGGCTATTTCCAATGAGTCAGGTCACCTCCATTTATAGGGCTCAAGCTTTTGTTAGCATAGACGGGTTTAGCTGCCAGTTGTTCTCCACCCAAAATCATTACATCCGCAGTTACTTCTGAAAACATCTTCTGTAAGGGTTTCTGATTTTCTCAAAGTGATCATGCTCTAATCCAGGATGAGTACATCACCATCACATTAACATTTAAAAACCTTGTTTAAATTATAATTAAAAATGCTGCCTGTCCCTATATCTAAGTATTAATATAATTATGATACTTTCGGAATCAATATTTGTGCAAGTTTTGATTCGTTATAAAATGCCATGTTCAATTTTGTTTGGTTTTTTTCCAGGCACTGATCAAAGTTCTTTCACTGAGCACATGGAGACATGGACAACACAAAACAGATCAGACATGTCTACTGAGCTGTCAGACTCCAGCTCTGCATTCAGCACTAACACCGTGACTGAAGGGGAGGATCCTTCGGTAATACCCAACATCACTGATACCTTTACAATAGCAGAGGAGTTGCAATCTGAGCTCAGGACCATAAGAGATCTCACCATGGCAAAGCAGACCGAGCTGGACCACATAGACAAGGATACTACAGAACCTGGTTCAAACACTGATAGCACCTACATCTCCACCACACTTAGCCGTGCTGGAGAGCGCACTCTGCTGTCCACTACATCCAACAGCACTTCTCCATACATGGAAAACACCAGCTCCAGCTTCTCGGAGACAGCTGCACATACTGTCACAGGGCAGGTAGAGAAGACAGGGATTACCCAGCATATGGAGTACACTGACGGGGCATTGTCTACTGGATATGACCGCAGTGAAGCAACTTCTGAGGATTTCTCTACAAATGCCACCCTTAAGGAGGTCTTTGAGACTGAAGTCACTCGGGGCTCACAGATTACCCAGTCTCACACAGGACAGCCCACTGCCACTGGATCAGATTTTGAGTCGATGCCCAACACTAGCAACCCAAGCTCCACTCCGCCTCTTACAGTAATCAACAGCTCTGACAGTGAGACTGGCACCACAGCAAATTCTTCCACCAACCAGAACTTCTATACCATCCTGCCAGATGATACGTATACCAATGTGTCTGACCAGAATAGCAAAACCACTGAAACATCTACAGGTCGTGTGAGTACCAGTGCAGGTGAGAAACCAGATGAACCCCAGACATTTAAGGAAGACACTACCATTCCTGGTCTAACTACTGCATCTTCCACACTTTGGGATATGAGCACCAGTGTGAAGTCCCAGTCCACCCAGCAGACCTTTACATTCCAAACTGCTAGTTCTCCAGACTCCACAGTGGAACTGAGCACAGTTGCAGGGTCTTCAACTCATAGTCCATCCACAGAAGAGGACATGCATGAGACCAGCACTATCCCTGTTACTAGCACCATGATAGCTAGCACAGGCTCCACAGTACCACTAACAACAACTCAATTTCAAGCCAGCACCACTGCCAAGACTACCAGTACACCACACAGTACCCTCTCTACCATGGTGACCACTCAGACTACTACCCCTACCACAGAACAGCACCACCCCTCCACTGGAACACCAACTCCCACTCTGATGGCCAGCCCATCCCAATCTGGAGCTGGTTCTACAGATCTGAGCACATTGCACCTTGAGACCAGCACTGCTACACCAGGCAGCACCACAGCACACAACCAGCAAACCACTGCATCATACAATAAGAGCGTTCCAACCATGACCACTGTGGTAATAACCACAGGAAACCGCAACAGTGAGACGGAAGCCACAACTACACAGATGCCTGTAACGTTAAGCCTGATTCCTGGTGTGTGTTTTTTTTTTTCAAGCTACTCATTCTATTTGTAGGTTTAGCTGTATGTTTCTTGGGTGTTTATGGATTTCAGTAAATATTTTGCATGCTACATGCATATTTAAGAGTTATTCCACAAGCTTGAGTCTGAAATGAGACTGAGTGGAATAACACTCACTGGATTGTGAGAAATAAAATATTTGAATTATTTTATTCAAAATTTAAAAAATGTATATACAAGATAATTACCATGTTGTGTTTCAGCACCACACTGCCTGATTTCCTTTTAGCCTAGCACACCACTTACCATAGCCCCTCCCCTAGTTACCGGCATCAGGCGACACTAATGACTGGAGGCCTGTTCTTTGGAGCAGGCGATAAAGCTGCGTTTGGTGGGAAAAAAATGATTGTTAAAAATTTTTTACATTTTAAAAAATTTCCCCCTCAAATATTTTCATTGTAATGTTTTTGCTTTTTTCATGGAATAACTCTAAAATGAATGGAAGTGCAGGCCAGCTAAGGATAGCTTTTAGTCTAGCATGGAGTTTGTGACCACTTCTGTTTTTTTTGTAGTAGCGTAGCTACTAATGGTATATGCTGTGATAGCCTACCAGTAGATTAGCCAATCAGAACATGCAATTGTTCAAATAATTATTTGTATTCATTAATGAAAGTTTATACAGTGTAAACTATTTAAAAATATATTGGCCTTTGTATAAAGATGGTTCACCAGATTTCTCACTCCATTGACTTGAGATAATCCTACAGTAGGTGATTTTGAAAAACACTGTTGGTATGAGCTAATGTTTTCTATTGTCTACTGTGTTTTATATCCAGGTCAAATGTGTAAGCCACAGACTTGTGCAAATGGGGGAAATTGTGTATTAACATTGGGTGGCTACAGGTGTGAGTGTTTACCCAGCTGGAGAGGAGAAAATTGCACTGAGGGTGAGATGCTCTCAGACATGGATACTTGTATTTCTACTGTGCTGGAAGAGTCCACTTTAGAACTGCTAAACTCTTCCTTAAAACAAAGTTTGACCCATTACTGCACTAAAAAAGAACAGAAAATGTATTAAATTTAAATGTATAATGGATGTTGAATTGTATCCTCAAACATTTAAATCCACAGTTATTATATAGAACATAATTTAAAATTACAGCATTTACACTGTCTTAACAACATTTCCTTGGCTAATAGTGCCAATTATAAAAATATATAAACAGGGTCATAGCTATCTATAGTGGGGAGCAAAAAAAAACGGTTGCATGTGATTCAGCATGTTCACTCATTCACTCATTTGTGGAACAGCTTAATCATCCTAGGGTTGCGGGAAGGCTGGTGTTTATCTCAGCTGATACTGGGCGAAGGCGGGGTACACTCTAAACAGCTTGACAGTTAAGCATTAAAGCTGCATACTGCTGTGTGTGTAGACATTTACAGAAATTTGGGGAGGTGATTTGGCTACTTTGAGATGTGTCTGATTGATATATTCCTTTTATTATTGTTCTGCAGATGTAGATGAGTGTATGAGTAGCCCATGCCCTCAAGACTCGGTGTGTGTAAATACGAGAGGCTCATTCAGATGTGACTGTTCCCTGGGCTATGATCTGCAAGATGGACGAAGGTGTACACAAAGTAAGCGGTTGAACTTTGTTACTTATAGAAAGCAGACAGGATGGTAACAACAGCAACAAACCTGGACTTGGATGCATTTCAAAACTGTTCAAAGGAAGGTTTCAGAAATTTTTTTAGGTGTTCACATGATATAATGCTTAAGATTGCTGCAGTTAACATGAGTGTTTTTTTGTGATGCTTCCACACAGTGAGGACGTTCTTAGGGATTTTCCATGTGAACAGTTCTCTGCATGACGCACACGGAGAAATCTTACAGTTGGTATGTGCAGAAAACACACCTGACTTATATTCATACACTACACTCAGGAATACATCATGCATTTTCAGAACAGCAGATGATTAAGCATATTTAATGCCCTGTATGATGGGAACAGTGACATTTTATGAGAGAATCTGTCCCGACTATAGCAATACAGCAACACTCTAGAGAAATAAAAATAGACATTCTGTAAAGGGTCGTAACCCCTCAGCCCGGACACCTTAAGCGCATGGAGGAAAAAAGCCATCCCCGTACGAACAGTTTTGGACAATCAACATTTTATTAGCCACCCTACACACAGATTTAAGTTATAGGGAGTACCTATGCAAAATTTCAGAAAGCTATCCTGCATATGAGCCAAGCAAAGGCCCAGACAAACTTTATATGTTCAAGGTCATTGTGCCAAGGTCAAAGGTCACATATGCAAATTAGCTACTCCACGTACAGGTTTAGGTCATATGGAGTGCCTATGCAAATCCGCCTGCCCGGCTGCCAAGCCAAAGACAATACCCCTCCAGCCATAACTGGCTGAGGGGTAAAAAGTTTATTATGTATTTACAAAAGCTTGGTTTTCTGACATTCTTGGTTTTTAGATTTAACTGAATAACATTTATGTTGATTTTCATTTTATTTTATTTTATTAAATTTAAACATGAGCAGTTCTGCACAAATTCTTGAATTACACTCGGGCACGCAGTGGTGGACAGTCAGATATGTCCAATTCATGATATTTTATAAATATTTTTCATTCCCAGTTAAATGCCTCACTCTCCAACCTGCGTGGTTACAGACGTTCAACTCTGCAGTAAGTTTATATTTTATTTATGTTATAAATGTTAAATATTCAGTTATAATTCTATAATAGTGGATTATTAATGAGATAATATATTAAATAAAAATCATGATCATCACATTATTATTTCGAACTAATATTTTATAAACTAATAACTAATTTGAGTACAATTAATATAAAGTATGTACACTGTATAACCAAATGTTTGTGGACACTCGGGCACTCATATCCCATTCCTGATTATGTGCCTCCTTTTGTGTTATAAAAATGCTTTTTTCCCCACTCAGTTTTGGAGATTGGCTGTGGGTATTAGTGCTCATTCAGCTCCAAGGGCATTAGCAAGGACAGGTACTGATATGGGGTGAGGAGCGCTGGGGCATTTTGTTTTACTTCAGAGGTGTTTAGTGGGGCAGAGGTTAGGGCTCTGTACAGACCACTTGAATTCTTTAACTCCATTTCTGATAAATCATATCTTCTTGAAGCTTGCTTTTTTTTTTTTGCACAGGGGCATTGTCATGCTGGAACATATTTGAACTGCTTATTTCCAGTGAAGGGAAGTATGCTACAGCATACAGAATTACTCTATACTATTGTGTGTTTCAATCTTTGGAGCAACAAAGTTTTGGTTTTGGGGTGGAACCACTTATCATGGTCAGGTGTCCACATGCTTTGGAATGCATACTGTATAAAACTGCTTACATGTCAGGGACTCACATGTTTTTATTTATTTATTTATTTTTATTAGCTTACACAAAAAAAGTCATGATAAATCTTCAATCAAGCATTGTTTTTGTGTGCAGGAATTTGGACAGTTTGAACGTCTTGGCAGTGAACATGTTCTCTATGTCCGCTGATATAACCAGCGTTGACATCTTCTGTAGGATCCAAAAGGCCCTCAAAAACTGCACCACACCACAGACCCACTGTTCCTTAAAACTTCATCACCTGCTTAGTTATAAAGGTTCAGTTACCATATAATCTACAGCCATCGTCTGTTTTGCTTTGCTACATGGTATATTGCTAACTCTCTGCAAATTCACTCTTTTTTTATTGTATTGGACAATAATGCATGAGTCATAAAATAATTCACACAATTAAGGACAAATTTAGCCCTAAACCATTACTTATGTCAGACGTCTCCTCTTCCAGTGGATAGTCTGTGTGCAGCCCAGAAGAAGAGATGTGATACTCAGCATGCTGTGTGTAATGATACTTATGGAACCCCATACTGTCAGTGCGCTGAAGGCTATTTCAAAAATAACCCAGAGGACAGCACCTGTAGAGGTAGGAGCCATAGGCTTATTTGGAAATGATTTAGACAAGCATGTGATTGTCTGTTTTCATCAGTACTGAGAACACTGATCATCATCATCATGATCATCATCATCATCCTTATTATTATTATTATTATTATTATTATTATTATTATTATCATTATTTAATTATTAATGGTAGTAGTAATAATAATAATAATGGTTTTATTTATTTATTTATTTATTTATTTATAGTGTATTTCAACTTATGTTCTTCATTTCAGACTGTGGCGATGGCTTTAAACTTGTTAATGGAACTTGTATGGAGTAAGTATTTTAGACACTATACATTCAATGCTTGTGTTTTTAAAATTCAGCATTTAATTGCTTAAACGTTTGCTCACACCATACTGATCATGTTCCCGATTTGTGCTGATCATATTCCGATGTTAATCCGATGTTTTAGCCAATTTTGATGTGATATGTACAGATCTTCTCTAATGTATATTGATGTGTACCAATGTTATTTTGATGTTTTATCCGATGTTATTACAATGTACTGATGTCACTTTGATTTGTACTGTCATTGCTTTGACATTTAATTTTTTAAAATAAATTTTCCTGTTTTTCCGATCTACTCCGAACACAAAAAACCCACCAAATTTTTTAACACTCCCAAAATACTTCACTTGTCTCCAAGGTTTTCCCTGAAATTCTGCAATGTTCTCTGATGTTTTCCAATGCATACCGATGTTCTCCAGTTTCCTCTTATGTAACATCGGAATATGATCGGGGCAAATCAGGATTGCTATCACAACCGCTATCATGTGAACGCACCTTAAGTCTGTGTTTTAAAACCTTACAGAGTATAAATAGCCTGTTCTGTGATTGGACAAATATAATAAAATTAATTTGCAACTTCCTAAGCCTGCAACGTAAAATGTGGAGTGGCCTTCACTCGATAGCCTTAAAATAGAATGGACTTTCCTGTTATTGCACAATGTGTATAACAAAATTGCAGGTACTATTGTTTTAGTTCTAAAAACTGCAGGAGCTGAAAGAAATTTATAGACTTTCAGGCAGGTTAACCTTAAATTAAAAAGTAAAAAAATTATAAATTAAAATAAAAAATACTACCATTAATAATAATGATAATAACATCTAAAATTGCAAATATATGGATATTTGATCTGATATCCATCTTTCAGATGTCCATTTGGATTCGGAGGATTCAACTGCAATAATTGTAAGTATTTGTTTATATTTTTTAGGCCTATCAAAATACTCCTTCAGTACAATTCACTTAATATTAGGATCTCATGTATCTCTGTCTCATTGTGTATTTCTGCATATAACAGTAGTGATTCTCAAAAACTTAAAATAGTATTTGTTTAAAAAGCTTTTTTAGCATAAAACTCTGGATTCAAAATAAAAGGCTTTACATGACATGTAGACACCAACTGTTGTTTTTATCCAAAGTTATTTTCCCAAAAGCTAAACCATTTTTTCCCGGTTTGGTTTAGTTTATGGGCTGATAGCAAAGGTGGTTTCTCCTGCTGCTGGGGGGTTGTTGCTCACTGTCATCATTGCTCTTATCATAACCTGCTGCAGGTATGTGAGATTATTTATAAAATCATAGGTATTAAGGTATACAACTAAAACATTCTGATAAAGTATACTTTGTCACTTATGTTTATATATTTCCTGTTCTTTACGATCAATGTTGTATATTTTTATAAATAATGACCTTTACAAATGACCTTCATTTACAGGAAAGACAAGAATGACATTAACAAAATCATCTTTAAAAGTGGCGATCTTCAAATGTCTCCATATGGTGAATTTCCTAAAAGTAGTCGTGTATCGATGGAGTGGGGCAGGGAGACCATTGAGATGCAAGAAAATGGCAGTACCAAGAATCTCTTGCAGATGACCGACATCTATTACTCTGTACGTAATCAAAATTACTCTAATCAAAAAAATTACTCACATGACCACCACCAACCAGGGAGGGGTGTAAGCATGCCCATACCCCCTCCGTGACATGCCTATTTGGGGGCGGCCTAAACACAGGAGGGAAAGTGCTATCCGCCCCATCATACAAATGAGCTCATAGATGCCCATGATTGGCTGGTGAACTACTAATCTTTTTATTAATCCTCTTAATACTACTACTAACTAACAGTCAAGCTGGGGTGCGTAATTGTTTTAGTATTATGGTGGAAATTAGTATAAGATCACAGCCCTGCTCCGCCTGAGGATGTGCCTGTTTACCTTCAGTATACTGGTTCTAGCCAGTTTCTGCAAGGCACTAAGCAAGGTATTTAGGGGTCTGGATCCTCTAATCTGCTTTCAAGGGATAACGGAAAACACATGTTTGGAATGTGCAGGAATTAAGTGTGTATAGGGTGAAAAAGCTTATGCACACATTAATGAGAATATTGATTTCCAGTACAGTATCTACTTACTGCACACTAAAACTAGATACTTATGGATTATTTTTTGGTCATGATGGATGTAGGTGAGCTCCCAGGCCAGACAGGTACAGAGCCTAAGAGCTAAAATAGTGCAGAAAATAATGAAAAGCAAGCTAAAAAAGGGATAGTTTATATTTCCATACATTATCCCTGACAGAATCTGATCAGATGAGCTCTGTGCTTTAAGATGAGTTCTGTTAAAGCATACTCATATTTTGGGTTTATACTATATACTACAATCATACTAGAAAAACATATAAGAAAACCGGCTCTGTAAAGGTGTGTTCAAAAAACTAATTTAAAATTTGTAGTATAAACTACAATAAAATACAAGAAAAACAGACTAAAATGAGAAGTCTACAGTTTATATTTTTATAACGAGACTGAGACTGTTCAGGTGCTTTGAGCCAAGCTAATTGCCCTGTGGTGCTAATGGAGTGTTTTTATGGAGACAACCTACATAGAGCTTTACTTGTATACTACAAGGGCATGTGAGAAAACTAACTCCTGTTAGCTTGCTGTTGACACACTAATAAAAAATTAATTATATATTACAAAGAAATAAAAGAAAAACTTAAAAATTAATAAATAAAACATTCATTCATCTTCTGAACCGCTTATTCCCACTTAGGGTCGCGGGGAGGCTGGTGCCCATCTCAGCCGACTCTGGGCGAGGGCGGGGTACACCCTGGACAGCTCGCC
>JAOUQZ010000047.1:20816730-20831943 GCA_028564935.1 Neosilurus hyrtlii | reverse complement strand
TAATATTGGATCATATTGATGAGAATAAGTAAACAAACAACAATATATAGTAATAACAAAAATAACAGTCTCTTTTTGAGAAAAAAAGTCAATATTTAGTGTGGCCACCCCTTACTTTGATTACAGCATTTAACCTTTCAGGCATAGTGTTCACATATTTTTTCATTTCTTCACTCACTAAACCATTCCATATGGTTTGAAGTTTATACATGCTATGTACAAAAAAAGTAAAAAAAAAGCGACACTTTTCAGTTTTTCTGAAAAATTGGTATTTTCAAATTTCAAGTTTTTGTTTATTAGCCACACTTTTACCTCAATATACTTGTTGTAATTTTTTTTTTGGTTCACATTGCCTACAGTAGCAATGTTCAATACATTTTCACCAAAGAATTATAGAACCCTTTTTGGCAAAAGTGTTGTATAATCTTCACTACACACTACTGTGTGTGTGTGTGTGTGTGTGTGTGTGTGTGTGTATGTGTGTGTGTGTGTGTGTGTGTGTGTGTGTGTGTGTGTGTGTATTCATAATAAAACCCCTACTTGCAGAAACTGTGAGAAGAAACTCATAACCCCAACAGAGACAAATAGAACACAAATTCCATGAATTTGCTCTCTCTGTTCGTCCAGGTCTCTGATTGCAAATGTCTGCATAAAATGAGTGGTATTAGGATTTACATGAAATCCAACATGTACAACAAACTAAAAATATTCTTTCCAAACATTTAAATTGTTCTCACCCCTATAATCTGACTAAATAAGAGGGCGTACATGGGGTTCACAGATCCATTTATTGCTGCTGCTAAAGAGCCGAGCAACATATACGGCCATTCGGGCTGGTTGTACTTCAGAATTCGAGCCACTGGTGCTGATTTAGTCAGCTCTTTATCGTCATCAATGTTCTATAATAATAATAATAATAATAATAATAATAATAACAGTGCTCACTTCTTGACAAATGTATTTTGTTACAGCTTTCATTATATACCTTTGTTTGTTCCTCCATTGTGATCATTTCAAGGCTAACAGAATCAAATTTAATTCCTCCAGATATTGCATCAATTAAGTGGTTTGACATTTGAGACTGGGACCTCATTCGCAAGGATTGCCTGAGTACATGTAGGCTAATTTTAGAATCAAATATAACTTATAACAAGGAAGCTTAAGAAATACTTTTGCATTTAAAAGATTAGAAAAGATTATTTTTTTCTACCTTAAACTTGATTCATGGCTTCCTCTGCTGAAATGTATCTGGTCATTTTTATCATACTCAAGACTGCAGTCTTCAGATGCTAAATAGGGATTGAAGAGAACCAATAGGAATTATACCACTACCACCACCACCAACAACAACATCATCATATCAGAGATGAGGAATCCTGCACTGTATGATATACTCACTGTTTTCAGTTTTGGCACTGGATGCTTCACTTCTTTGCTCCTGAAAAGTGACAAGAGTGAAATAGACTCCCTGTCTGTCCAGTAATTCTTTGTGTGTGCCCCTCTCCACTGCACGGCCATATTCAAATCCCACAATCACATCAGCGTTACGGATTGTAGACAGACGATGAGCAATAGTGATGGTAGTCCTGCCTATGCGGGCCTGACAAACAAAAATGTTTCTCAAAACAATATTCCTTAGCAACAAATACACTGAGAAAACCACAGATACCATTGAAAAAGCGTTGTCACCTTGTCCAGTGCCTCCTGCACTACAGCTTCACTTTCATTGTCCAGGGCTGAGGTGGCCATGTCCAATAGAAGGATCTTGGGGTTTCTGACCAGTGCCCGAGCAATCGCAATCCTCTGCTTCTGCCCACCACTCATCTGACCTCCACCCTCTCCAACCAACGTATCAAATTTCTGTACCATGTAAATGGCATATTATCAAATCTGAAGTGTCAAATTAACCTGAATTAAATCTACAGTATTGTGCAGTGAAGATTATACACCACCATTTTTGTCTAAAATTATAAAATAATAATAAGAAGTGAAAAATAAAAAGAAGTGAAAAATTACTTCTCTATAATTTTTTGGTGAGAATGTATTGAACAATGCTATTGTAGCCAGTGAGAACCAAATAATCATTTCAACAAGTATATTGAGGTAAAAGTATGGCTAATAAACAAAAATTTTCAGAGAAATTGAAAGGTGTCGCATTTTTTTTTCCCTTTTTATTTCTTTTTTTCTTTTTCTTTTTTTACTTTTACATAGCATGAATAAACTTCAAACCACATGGAATGGATTAGCGAGTGAAGAAATTAAAAAATATGTGAACACTATGCCTGAAAGGTTAAATGCAGTAATTCCATGTAAAGAGTGGCCACACTAAGTATTGACTTTTTTTCTCAAAAAAGAGACTGTAATTTTTATTACTCTATGTTGTTGTTTGTTTACTTATTCTCATCAATATGATTCAGTATTACATGAAATAAATACTTGAATAGTACTTGGTTTCTGATTTATCTTCATTTTGTTAAGTGTATAATCATCACTGCACACTACTGTATTTTTATAACAAATAATCATTTCTTACTTTAAATCTGAAAATTTTATCTAATTTTATTCAACAACACACACTAAAATCTGACTGTATACAAATTTTTACAAAAATTAAAGATTGTAATTTCTGTGGTAGTTTGATCTCATTGTACATTATAAAGCTATCAGAGAAATGTACAGAGGACAATCCTAACTAGCCATTATCTTGCTATCGGTTTATTCCTTTGCACATAAACTGTGATATTATTAATCTGGATAAGGGCTGGCTGGTATGGCAATTTTTTTTCAATCACAATTATTTTTTTTCATATCAGTTGATCTCAATATGTATTATTTATGTATATTTACTATATAAATCAAATCACTATGTATTTCAAACTTAAATGTTCCATTGCAAAGGAATATTGATATTGATATTAATCAATATCAATATTTCTGACAATATATAATTAAATAATGCTCCCAGTTTGTGGAGTATCATGATAGGGCTGGACTAAAGTGACCTAAAAATAATATTGCCCATTTCTTAAGGAAAGGTGATATTTCTGCTAAATCATGATACTCACAATGTTCAGTTATCTGACAATGTAAATGATTGTATCATACATGACAACTCATTAATCTATTGCCCAGCCCCAATCTGGATGTTGTCGTGTGTGAATGATTATGTACCTGTGGAAGGTCCATGATAAAGTTATAAGCATTAGCCTCTTTAGAAGCTTGTATGACCTCCTCCATGCTGACTCCTGGTCGGCCGTAGCGGATATTCTCTGCAATAGTTGTGGCAAACAGAACTGGTTCCTGCTCTACAATGCCTATCAATGAACGTAGCCACTGTATATTTAAACTTCTAAGGTCATGGCCATCCAAGGTGACCTAAGAGCAATGACAGTGTAATGAAAAACAGTTTCCCCATAAGAAAAGGAAAATCTAATTAAACTAACTGTATACATTAACTGCATACATTAAGAAATTTATGATTATATCTTAATGTATACAGTTAATGTATACAGTGATTTAAAAAAACCTTCCCATTTAAATTGTATTCAACTTTTAACAAGCAAATATTTACCTTTTCATACTGTGCCAAGAGATGAAAGTTATATACTACAACAATTAAATTAACATGTCGTCATTGCTATAGTTTAAATGAACAGCAAAAAAGATCAGTCACATGGAAAGAAGTAAGTAAATCCTTATATTTATCACAGCTTCCATAACAAGCCCATAAAAACTAGATTTAGATGTTGCAGATCATGTGCCACTTAATAGAACTTCCTGCATATAGAGATGCAGATGAAATCTGTCTTGTTTAAATCAGACCTCTTGGGTCTGGGGTACTTTCAAATGAATAACTTAACTGTGAGGAAGATGATCTACAAGTTGCAGAGATTCCAACTGGTAGTCAACTTATTCAGAGCTAACTGTCCCAACCAATTTAACCTTTGCTTTTACCAATGTACACCATTTGGTGTGGAAAATGTTTCCTAGAAGCCCAAAATACCATCACAGGATTTTCAAATCTTACAATTGTTGGTGTGAAAGTGCATATGTCGACAATAAAGCAAAAAGATTGGAGATTAAAAAAAAAAGATGAAAAGATAAAACAAAAAGTTAATTTACTCTGTAATTTTGTTTAAGTATTATATCCTTTATCTGTAGGGACTGCATTAAAGAGGAAATGTTTGCTTTTTTAAACATCTCGGGAATATTTTGAGAATTGTATCAAGGAAAGACTGTAAATGTCACCAGTAAACATGTGAGAATTACCATTCCGTTTTGAGGGTCATAAAATCTCTGAATAAGTTGGACTGTTGTACTTTTTCCAGATCCACTGGGTCCAACAAATGCTGTCGTCTCCCCGGCTTTAACCAGTAAGTTTAAATCATCTAAAATCTACAATGATATTAACGTTATGAAATTTAAGTCTATTAACAGTATAATAATATAAATAACATATAATATAAATGTATACTTTATAAAAAAAAATTGAATTGAGGTGTCTAACCTTTACATCAGATCTGGAGGGATAGTTGAAGTGAACACTGTGGAATTCAAGGTCACCTTTTACTCTCTCTAATTTGTGTCCTCCTTCAGAGAAACAATTAATTTTTGGGACCTGTGTGAGCAGAAAATATGGCATTGTTATCATAACACAGTATATAACCATGAGAGACCATGAGAAACTATTGCTTTATGAACATGAGTTAGCATTTGTGCTACTGTGCATTTTACCCTGTCAATAGTTTCAAAGATGATCTTGGCTGCAGCACGACCTGAAGCGAAGGCCTCCAGACATGGAGAGGCTTGACCCAGGTTCATTGCTCCCATAAGGACACCAAAGAACACCTTAAAGTACAATATATGCACATCTTTTCACAAATTTGTACCTAAGAAGTATTAAAGCTATTTAGCATGTTGAGGTGCTGCCCAGAAGTTCTAGGGTTCCTGTCTTAATCCTGAATTCAGGTTGCTCAATCTGTATTTTGCATGATCTATTGGCGTTTTCAGGGTTTTTTTTAATTATCTGGTTTCCTCACACCCCCAAAACATATAGGTAGATAAATGGTGCTCAGGCTCAGTATCCACTGCATCCCTGAATAGGATAAAGTCACTGCTGAAGATGAATAAATAAATTAATAGAATTAGAATCAATAAATGTGGAGTCACGGTGGGATGGTGGTTAGCACATTACAGCCTGAAGTTCCTTAGTTTAATTTCTGGGCTTGGTGAGGACATTTCTTTTTGAAATTTGCATGTTTGTCTGTGTTTGCGTGGGTTTTTTCCAGGTGCTCGGGTTTTTTCCCACAGTCCAAAAACATTAGGGCTAATTGGCTATTTCAAATTGTACCTAGAAGTAGTGTGAGTGTAAATGGTTTGTGTGTGTTGGTCCTGTGATGGACTGATGAGCTGTTCAGGATGTAGCCTGCCTCCCCTTGACCCAAGATGGATTAAGCAGCTCACCAAATGAGCGAATGAATGAATGAATGAAAGAGTAATCAATAAGTAAACAATTACATAAACAGCTAAAAATTCCATGTTGAACTGATGTTTACAGCATTCATTTGTGCCCTATAGACATGCAAACAACATTGGATTAAAGTCATTTTTACACTGTATGAAATTATTGTTAATAAAATGTGAGATTATAAATGTACTATGATTTTTGCGAATTGCTCGTACCTGGATGAGGGTTCCAGGTGTGAGCTCTTTGGTTTCAATGACAAGTTTGGATCCATACCAAAAAGCAAGAGCATAGCAGAGGAAGATTATGCACCACAGATAACCCTGGAACACACCTATGATTGTTCCTTTCTTCACTCCCCATGTCTGAGCCTCTTCAAGGTTCTTGTCATACCTGGAGATTACACCAGCTATTCATAGCTCTGTGATATTCTTACTGATATTGTATATCTGATGGAGCAGTTCATTAGTGTAGAGACACTCGTAGACTAGCACAGTCTAGCCATTTGAAGTTTGTCATTTGAAAGGCATTGAGATACCATACCTTTCTGTCTCCTTGTCTTCTCCTCCAAACGCTGCAACTGTTCTGATGGCAGAGAGGACTTCATCAGCTATAGCGCCTGCTTTAGCATAGGCCTGTAACTCACGACCTGTTAGTCTTGCCACTGCCTGCAAACACACAGTTTATGAAATATAACAATGAGAAGACATGCAGAATCATAACTGTCCTGTGTTTAGACTGTGCTGAAAGAATAATAACAGACCATAGCCATGAGACCTGCTGCCAGACCAATCAGAGGGCTTACTGCAATCACCACCAGCGTTAGCTTCCATCCTCCAACAAAGCCCACCAGAAAACCAAAGATAAATGTTGAAATCCTCTCTATAAAGATGGCCACTTGATCTGCTATAGCATTGTTGACTTTGTTAATATCACTGAAACAAAATAGAAAACAGTTTTTGTGAATTATGGAAAATCTATTCTCACGCTCACTCACTAATTTGCCAAACCACTTAATCCTGTCAGGGTCGCAGGAAGACTGGAGCCCATCTCAGCCTACAGTGGGCGAAAGCTGGGTAAACCCTAAACAGTTTGCCAGGCCAGTGCAGGGCCAACACCCAACCTTTCACACTTGCACCTGTAGGCTATTTGTTACAGCTAATTAGCCTAATATCCCTGTCTCTGGACTGTGGGAGGAGACCGGAGAACCCGGAGGAAACCCACACAAGTAGGGTGCAAGTAAACACTACACCACCATGCTGCCCGAAGTCTATTCCATGTAAGTGCAATAACGTGATAAGTAAACAGGACCAAAACCATTCGATTGGTAAATAGGGACTACATGGTATCGTTTCCCACTTTTGTCCAAAATGCAAACACTGTTGTCCTCAAAGTAGTGAATTTTAATCATTGTTCCATAAAAGCACTTTCAATTCTGAATTGAATTTCTGATTCATTTAATTGTTTCTTCTACAAAATTTGGCCTTGCAATGGTCTGGCGAGCTGTTTTACTCAGAGTCGGCTGGGATTGGCATTAACATCCCTGCAACCATAATAACGGATAAACTGGCTGGAGAAATGAAATGAAAATGGAAAAAAGCTACAAAATTTAAACAAATATTTATTACTCAGATATTCTTGTGTTCAGCTCTCCAACAGAATTACAGTCAAACCATCCAATTTCCATGCTCATGATCTTCCGGAAGTATGCTTTTCGGATTCTCTGTGTTTGCCTTGCGGCTGCAGAGACCCACAGGGCAATCTGAAATAGAGAGAAGATACATGCTGTTTATTTAATGTACCATATTTAAAGGTGTTTGTCATAATAAAAACAACTACTTGCAGGATGATGGTAATTGATGAAATATTGTTATTATTATTATTATTATTATTAGGGTCATTCCATGTCAATTCACCTAGGGGTTCCCTGGTGACCATCTCAGAATTCAATGAAACCTTAACCAGGCATAGAACATGTTTTAACATGAACACATGCAAGATTTCAAGGTCTTAGTTCAAAAACTTTCTGAGATATGTACATTTAAAGATTGCAGGCTAGTACCCATTTCTCGGCCCGCAACTTGCAATTTACCATTTTGGGCATTTTTGAAAACTTGTGACTGCTGTAATAATTCAAAATTACTCTATTTGTCAGGGTTAGGTTGTTATTGATACTGCAATATTGCAATTTTGAACAAAGTATTTTTGAATTTTTGACACAGAAAATATATTTATCACCCCCCAAAAGTATTTTTATAGAAAATTTAGGTATATTTCTATGTAAATCAAATAATTTGATGGTAAATATTTGCTCATCTTGCAAGTCCCTGAAGATGTGGAGAGTTCACCAAGGTTATGAAACTTTACCAGATGCAACATGTATATCAGATCTAGCAACACACAACATTTCAGCCTTGTTGTTCAATTCCTTCATACTTAGCCATCATGTTGATATTTTCATAAATTTTACTTGTGAAATTTTTTGACATTTTTTTTGTTTTGTTTTTGCACTTTCCTTCTGAGGAGGAATAAAATATGCATTAATACTTTGCATGAGATCAGAATATATTCTCAAACTGGTATTGGAGTAATAAAAAACAAAAATAAATGTTTTAAATTTGCTTTTATAACAATTAGAAAACTGACATTTGTCCCGTATAATTATCTGTCATAGATTGTATTATCGAATAGTATATGTACAATACATGCATACATTTATCATTTCAAATGATGTATTTATATCCCCACTGAATAATTAATATAAGGATTTATTATGATATAGATTATACACATCATCTTTTCATAAGCTTTAAGTAGATATTATGGAACTTCATTATAACATTGGCAACAATCTGCCAGTAAACTGTTCCTGCAAAGAGAGTTCAGTACATGCATATATGTTTCAGTTTTACTGAAAATTTGGCAAAAGTCCCATTATTTGTTGGAATTTTTTTTTGAAGAGTGTGTAGTTATGTGCACTTAAACTTACATAAACTTACATACATAAAAGATGTATATAATCTCTATCATAATATATCCTTCTATTAAAGTTTCATTGAATTCTGAGATGGTCACTTGGGAAGTTTTCTGAAAGCTAGGTGATTTGGCATGGAATGGCCCATTATTATTTTCCTTGTGTTGTGGATAAGCTTCCCTTACCTGAAAATAACTAAGAATTAGCACACCCACTCCAATGCCAACATAATAATAAGCAAACATGGTCATCTGTGCCTCAATATCTACACTGTATAAAAGAAATAAACAGCGATTTATTTATAATTGGGTTGTCATCACTTTAATATGATTTGAAGTATCAATATATTATTTTAATAATTAATTGTTTTGTTTTCAACTTCTTTGCTTAAGTTCAGCTGTACCAGTACACACCACTTACCCACAGTGTACAGTAGTATTGTCTCCCTGCAACACTGCAGTCCCATTAGTCCAGGTGACAGTGTTATTGATGCAGATTTTGTTGGGATCAGATAATTCCTGAACCTCCAGTTCATAGGCTACAAAGGTGTTAGTCATCTTGCTGTAGACTAGCAGCATAAGAGGAGAGGCTGCACCATGGACAAGCGCACAAATCCCTCCAACTACCATCATCACAACATCTAGCCATGTGGCAAAGCGAAACAGTTGCAAAAAGCCAACACTCAGGGCCTTCTCTTGTTTTTTGTCACCATCAGGTCTTAAAACATGAAGATGACAGTGAATAATGGTTTTGTTAGCATTGGTCAACTATATATTATCAAACATCTGAACTGTTAACAGTTTTTCATTTGAGTCTAGGGGAACATTTGATGAACATATGTAGAACCTTACAACAGATTCCTTTCTATTATATAGGAGTCTTAGTAGCTAAGAACTTTTAATTATGTAAATAAATTATATAAATAATAAATTCCTCTTAGAATGTGTATTGTTATGAAATCATGCGTAGGAAAAGCATACTACTTACCTACTTTTATTGGCTGCCACATATCAAGAAAAATAGATTATAAGCATTATTGTTTAATAATGTTATATTAATGGTATATAATGATATTAAAAGCAAATTATAATTTTGAAAATGTGGAAGCTTTACCTTTATCAAAATTTAAATGTCCCTTTGTTTTCTTCATGTTCAGTGACAGTTTTTCCCAATATCCCTACTGATACAAAGACCAGCATCATACAAACAATTAAATCACTTTTTATGTAAATATGTAAAACAAAGAAACAAAAACAACATACTTGTGTCAAAAGTTTTGGACAGAGATATTGACATAACACACACAAACACAAACACACACACACACACACACACACACACACACACACACACACAAATACAATACACACAACCACAAGTCCAAAGCTATAACACAGTTAAGTCATTAGAAGATTTTATCAGTAGAGCCTGGACTGGATAATTATTAACGAAATATCGTTTTACTGGAAATTATTTAAAAGACTACGTTATAGGTAGATCTAACATTTATGCAGTACAACTTCATGATTTGTCATCCATATCCTTGCAGGACAGTTATCAAATTTATTTTAATTCTTTACAGATTTAAATTTTAAATTAATTCTATACAGAGGTACTAAACGACGTCTCAACATCAGCATGACTTATCAAGGTTCAGGTTTTGAGTTATTTTCAAACCATTTAAATTTATTTTTTTTCGTATTTTTTTAATTAGAAACTCATTTTATGAGTTATGGCACGGTGGCATGTTTGCCCTGTTCTTGCATGGGGTTCCTCCAAATACTGTGCTTTTCTCCAACAGTCCAAAGACATGTACATTAGGCTAAGTTGGCTGTTATAAATGTGGCGTGGATATATTGCGCCTGTGATGGCCTGGCAAATAAGTGAGTAAATTTTGTAAGTATTAAGATTTTTTTATATTAAGAATGTTGTCAGTATTGCATCCCATGCATTTTATCCCACTGCAATCATACCATTTATTTTAACACTTTTTTTGCTTCAGTAAGGTTATAAATGGCCCTCTAATACCCTGTGAACGCCCAATCCTATCTGATCATGAAAGCTATGCAAGGTCATGCCTGGTTAGTATGGATGGGAATCCACCTGGGAATACCAGGTGTTGTGCAAGGGGCCACTGAGGGAAGTCAATGTAGACCGCCCTCATGTAATATGCTTCGTTATCCTGCTGCTCTGTGGCAGTCGAAGCCTGGAACAGGCGTGGCACATGAAGATGAGAAAAAGGTTGGTAGCTGTAATCATATTCCAAGGAATCACATTTTTTGAATATATTTTTATATTGCAAGAAAACAACCTGTATACATTTTGTTTCATTGTAGTTAATCTATGTCTCATGCACTAATAGTAACTTTACATATTAATATTACATAAATTGTACTGCTTGATACAATATTTTGGTATTATGGTAATGGTATGCTATGATGAGATTGGTTACATATTATCTTCATATAGTAGTTTAACATTGCCAACAAAACAAAAATAATTTTTAATATTCCACTATTGTTATTGCTACTGTTGTTAATGTAGCCCACTGATTTTTCAAACTAAAACTTGAATAAAGATATCAGGAGCAATACTCTAAACTAGTAGTATAATCCTATGTGAGGAGATAGAAGGAAAATATTCACCCTTTTTGAGTTTCCTCTGAAGTTCTCGGCAGTGTCTGTACAGAATGTGGTCACTATTAGTGACTAGAACTCCTCAAGACTGATTTATGCAATCAATGCCCTGTACACACCTCCTTGCCTATCTACCCCACTATTAGAGTGATAAGAGATTACCTCTGTCAAGCTATAGATAAGCCCAAGGCCCAAGGTACACGCTGTTAATGAAAGTTTAAATGTGGTGAAGTATAGACTGCATAAATATGTTGTACATATCACTTACACTCACTAGGGATTTGCATTCAGATTAATTTACTGGTTTTACTTATAGATGTGCCATAACTTACACAAAAAGGAATAAATGCTTTATATTTGATTATATTTGTCCCTAAATGACTTTGGGAAAGAGAAGCTCACCGATAGAGACTTGCATACAGTATGTATCCATATGGTTTCTGTTCTATCATTGCACTGGAAGAATGAGTTATCACAGCCCTCGTGGTTGTGGCGTCAGTGAAGATTTAAAGAACTGATAGTTTTAGCTGGACATTGACCTGATGTTCTTTTGAAAAGCATTAATGTAGCTTGGATGTAGCCAAAGGATGCAATAATTATTATTATTTTTAAAAATGTATTTGTTTTATCCTTGTGTGTGTGCACATATATAAGCCTTAAAATGTATCGTTAAGATTTATTTCCCGCAGTAATTTAAAAATAAATTTCAACAGTGATCTTATTTGTGGTAATCACAATACAAGTTCAAATGAGGTGAGTGATGTCACAACATGTGAAGCATTACATGAGTTAACTGTATACAACTAGTACTTTTGTATGAAACTTTAAAGAAGTGTTAATTAAAGATGCGCAAATATTTGTAAAACATGAAATTGTGGTATGGCTAATGATGAAATGGTATAAATTGCAATCATAAACTTAATGCTGTATACACATATATAAATATTATATATTCACATATGTAAATACTCTCATTCACCAACCATATTAAACTAATGTCCTGCAGGTTACTGAACTCATTTTATGATGCCCCACTTTAATAATGTTTAAAAGGAAGGTCCAATTAATGGCTAATCCTGCATGAACATGTTCTACTGGTATTTTGTAATGTTTGATCTGTACTGTGAGATGACGTTACACATAATAAAACCAAATGGTTCCAAACCCGAACAAGAACTACAGCTATATTTGCAAAGTCAAAAGTACAATAATAGGAATATTAGCCTATAGGGTTCTATTATTAATATTCTATCTTATCTTAATGGTGGCTAATTATTCACATGGTGAGTGTATAATCAGACTTGGAGAATTAGAGATTTAACTTTATTGATCCCTTTGGGATGACTCCCTCAGGGAAATTTAAAAATCATTAATGAGGAAAAATCCTTTTGTGTTTTTTAATGGCTGACATGTTGATAAATACCTTTGGGGTCAATGCTCGCTCGGTCAGTGCATACCTCCTTATGTGTTGGTTATTATCATTATCAGTTATTAATCAGCTCCGCAATTACACTGATACAGGTACATCTTGATTTGCTGATCATAAATTGCATTACTGGTTTGGCAAACAGCTCTGCTTTCTGTGTTCTTTGTATTAGAGAATTAAACCTTGTTCAGTTTACATACATTAGGCCTATATGTAGATAGAGATGGACTATGTACGTGAAAATTGCAGAGCAGTACGCAAGTTTCTTGAAAGCTGGGACACCATCTACATAACTCAGGATCATTATTTGTTAATTTATATAACGTTTACTATTATGAGGTGGCATAGTGGTTGGCACTTTCATCTCATCCCTGTGCCTGGTGAGGATGCTTCTGTGTGGATTTTGCTTGTTCTCTCTGTGTTTGCATGGGTTTCCTCCAGGTACTCTGGTTTCCTCCCACAGTTCAAAGACATGCACATTGGGCATATTGGCTGTTCCAGATTGTCCTATATGTTATTGTGACCCTAATAAAAAACAAAGTGGTTAGAAAATGAAGTAAAATAAAATGAAATAAAAACCTGATTAGTTAAATGGGAAAACTGAGTACACCCTTACTTTTATCACACCTTCATGTGCATGAAATTTTTATCAGGTGTTTTTAGATTAGGTGCCATTAATTAGATTTTACCTGTAGGGGGAACCGGTCTTTTTTAACCCTGACATTTAGGCTCTGTTGATACTATTGAAGCATATGGTGTCATCATGCCGAGATAGAAATAGCACTCTGAAGGCTTCAGCAAAAAAGGTTGTGGATGCTTAAGGATCTGGCAAGGGATATAAAAATTAATCATTTCACTGTAAGGAAAATCAAGTGGCATAAAAGTGCTCCAGCCACTGCTTTATCTGTTTGTTAATGAACGAGCTAAAAGTGTGAACTTGCTCAGGGGTGCAGCATATTTATTATTGTAATTAAAAGTGTGTTGTTCCTGTAAGCACATTTAGTAAATTTATGTTAGCAGCACAAGCTGTCCAGGGTGTACTCTGCCTTCACCCAGAGTTGGCTGAGATGGGTGCCAGCATCCCCGCAACCCTAATTAGGATTAAGCGGTTCAGAAAATGATTGAATGAATGTTAGCAGCACCATAAAAGTAAACCATTACTATGTTGCTGAGATGAGAGGGCACATTTCTGGGAAGGGGGGGTTGTTGTGGAGGGCAAAAGCAAAACCATAACCACTTTCCCATGCAGAATCCCCTAATAGTTTTATGCCCTGGGTAATCGCCACTGTCGCTGGTGTTTTAGGAAATTCGGTCCACTGGTGTGTAGCAGTTAGATGTTCTTGAATTTGCTGTGAAGTGTGTGATGTCATGGCTTGGACTGGAATAGGTGTATGAATGTATTATTTATAGAGTATAATGTGTGTTATGGACCTGTAAGCTATATTGTTGCCTATACAGAGACAAAGGTCTACAAATTACAAAGTTTTATCTGTCAAATTTTTTGATATATATTTTTTTAATTTAGATTACAGTACCCTGCGATGGCCTGGCAAGCTATCCAGGGTGTACCTTTCCCAGAATCGGCTTTGATGGGAACCAGCCTTCCCATGACCCTAATTAGTATTAAGCGGTTCAGAAAATAAATGAATGAATAGATTACAGTATATAAATTGTTTATAGTAACTACCTATGCCATGAACTCCAGGAGAACTCTGAACAAATCAGAGTCGTCTTTCAAAGAGAGTGTATTGTGGGTCACAGTGAGGGTGGACTTAACCAGTGTCAGACTGCAAAAAACGTTGGGATTCCTCTTGCCAACAGAGTCATTGTACAGTCTACGAGCATATGAAAAGAATCAACAGCTTCCCGCTCAGGTCGATCTGGGCCCTCTGACAGGTGACTTTGGATAGTCAAGCAGACTGTTGAAAATAATTACCATGGTAAGGCAACTGATGTTGCAGAAAAACTCTAAGTGAGTCAGTTGTTTTGCTGTCAAAGTAGTCAGAGTATTGGTGTGAAGTATCACCATCAACTTGGCTATTATGTACATGTATATCTATGTTAAAAATCTCTCAAAAATGATGGGGTTGATTTACTTTTGATGTTACTGTATTTGGTACAGTGCAGTGCTGATATTTTTCATCATTCATTTTCTGAAACTCCTAATCCTAATTAGGGTGGCAGGGAGGCAGGTGCCCATCTCAGTCGACTCTGGGCGAGGGCAGAGTACACACTGAACAGCTCGCCAGGGCATTGCAGGGCAGAAGCACGCTGACAGCAATGCAGCCTACTCTTTATGAAAACCAGCAATGGTTCTTTTATATGCCTCTCATGGACTGTGAGAGACATGGCCGGCCTTTGATAACCCAGTTATCTGCACTAGGGGGACAGCAATGAGAACCCGGTGACAGTGGGGCTTGAACCCCCGACCTTGGGATCAGTAACCCAGCAGCACCCTACCACCGGGCCACCACTGCTACCAAACTGATTGTTTTATTCTAATTATAACTTACTTATAGGCCAAAAACTCCTTACATGTTTCACATAATACTTACAGGGATGTTTTTTTTCACCTGTTCAATTAATGAATCCAGTCCACTGTGATTGCATTGAACATTGAATGTGCTACAATTATTTAGGACTTACAGTTGTGGTACAACCAACCGGACTACATGTTGGACTGTAATGAAATTTTCTTATATGGTTTGTATTT
>JAOUQZ010000047.1:20784086-20801609 GCA_028564935.1 Neosilurus hyrtlii | reverse complement strand
TTCCATCAGCTAAATGACTGTTCCAAATTGCCACCGGTGTGGGTGTGAGAGGTTATGTGTGAGGTTTGTGTGTGTGTTCGTTGGCCCTGCGTTGGTCTGCCGAGCTGTTCAGGGTATACCTTACCTTTCCCCTATGTCGGCTGAGTTAGGCTTCAGCCTACCCAGAATACTAATATGACTAAGCGGTTCGACAAAAAAGTGAGTGAGTAATAATAAAAACAAAACGATTTTGAAGCTAATAAAAATCTTAGTAGAATAGAAGGTCCTGGCTGTTAAAGACTTTTTGATAGTTGGCCAAAAATTAACCAATACATATGTTGCCGTGCAATATGCTGGTCATAAGTAAAGTAAACCTGCACCTGCATTAGGTTATGTGTTTTCAGAAACACATTAGTGATGTATATTTAACAGAGGAATATATCACATTTATGTGGTTATCTTAACTGACAGATGAAAATAACACTCCACTGTAAATATACACACAAACACACTCTCCCTCTTGCCAAGTTTTAAAAATAAGCTGTAAACTGATACAAATAATTTTCAAACCAAAGAGCAAACATATCTAATGTCTCGCAGTCCAGAACTGCAAATGCAAGCAGGGTCATGCTCTACATGTTATGTACAGGTAGACATCATCATTTATTTAATAATGTCAAAGGCACAATTAGATGATGCTCATTTATCAGTCTCTTTACCTTCACCGAAGGGGAGGTTATGAGATTGGTCATGTGTGTCTGAGACCACGATAACTCAAAAACTAATGGACAGACATCTACGAAACTTTAACTGAAAGTGGATTGTGGGCCTACAACTGATTAATATGTGGTCTGGATAAATGATCTGGATCCAGAACGGTTTTGAAGGACTTTTCAACCTTGTGAGAGGGCAAACCTAAATATTTTAGGCTATAACAAATAAAATTACTGATTAAAAATAAAGCCTGGACTGAAAGGGTTAGCGATTGCAGTACATTCATGGAGGTCTGCACCCTCTGAGTGCGCTTCTAGTTATACCTAATAAGGGTGTATATCAGGCTGATTTTTTTATATTGGTTAATTTATTGATTGTGATTGGTCAGAAGGTGACTGAAAGGCAAAGTGCAGGGGTATTTGAATGCCGTATCAATAGGTGCTTGACACCTGTGTGGCCTTTTTTATGTAAGTCAGAAAGGCCTTACAGCTAAATCGATCAATTAATCTTATATTAAATTTTCTAAATTTATGTTTTATAATTGCCCTGGGGTGGCTGGAGCTCGTCCCACTCGACTCCACTGAACAACTACCCAGACCATCGCAGGGATCACACAGACACACAACTGTTGGAATGTAGGGGAACATCAGAACACCCAAAGCAAAGTCATGCAAAAACAGGCAGAACATGCAATCTCCACACAGAAACACCCTCGCCAGGCACGAGGCTCGAACCCAGAACCAGCTTGCTGTGAGGCGGTAGTGCTAACCACACCATCATTAATAATGTCGCACCATCATCAATAAATAACTAAATAAATAATGCACTTCCTGTACTAGGTTTTCATTTCGATAGTAACAACCTAGACAAGGACTTTCAGCATAAATGGATTTTTAGAAAAGATTGTTGATGTTGTTTTCATTAAAAATGTTTATTTCACATCTTTAGAAGAGTGTTGTTGATTTCATAATTGTCAGAAAATTTCTATAGACCCTCTTTATTTTGTAAACGAAAATATAAGAAAGACCCACCAATGTTGTCACAGAGCCAGATCCAGATTGCACGGAGTCTTTCCAAATCTGTAGATGTTCCCTTCGTGATGGTTCTGGCAATAATCTGTACTGAGAAGATCTTCTTACTCTTTAGCTGCACAACGAACATGATCACATTGCAGATTAAATACGGAGCACTTTTAATTACTTTGCAGGACATGAACATATCAAATCCTTTGCACCTTGAATAGCTTTGTATCAAATAGCAGATATTTCTCACCTCTTGGCCAGCACGGATTGCATGGGAGTCCACTCTGCTGAAATCTTCAGGACTGTAGATCAGCTTCTTCTGCAGTTTCCTTCTCGATTCATGCTGGTTCAATACAATCGGATTATTCTTCATGTCCTGTTGCATAGCATTGCTCTGCACCTTCTCTCTTGTCTGATCTTTTTCTTTTACAAGAGTCTTCTTCACAGCTCTGCAAGTGAAAGCTTTGCTGATGTCTGAAAGCTCCCTCTTGGCAAGGGGTCTCTGATTGGTTCTATCCATGGCAGCCCACTTTTCAAACACAGAATTCTTAGTGGAAACATTAGGCTTTAGTGTTGACTCCTCTGTCCAGTTCTTATTGTTTATGTTCTTAGGAGAAATTGTTGAGTCACAGGGATCTCCTTGGGGTCTTTTTGTTTCATCTTCTTTAACCTGAGTCCTCTTATATGTGTGCTCTTTCTCGTGGCTCAGAGTCACTGGGGGAAGCAATGGCTCCTCTGCTATATTATTTATGTTGTTGTTGTCTTTATTATTATGACACATTTGATTGCCATTAAAGGGGGAATGAGAGAGCTCTTGTAAATATGTGAATATGTGAAATGTTTCGGTCAGCAGCCATCATGGTGATTCATGCTTGTGAAACCTGTTGACAGAATCCAAACAGTATCTGTAAAATTATCTGCACTATTTCTTTGTACGTCTGCCAGTGTAACATTTTAATTTCCCCTCATTTTATCTCACGTTTGGTCACCTACCAATTCCCACAAACTTGCCAGCTTTCCCAGGGAGGGTGAAGAGTAAAACATCCATTTCAAACGTCAAACAGGGTAGTGGAAGACATTCAGAGAAAACAATAATTACGTGCTTCCACAGAAATAAGTTGACAAACACCCACAATTGACTAGTGTTGCAGTGTTTCACAGAGAGGTTTTGCCACAATCAGTTCCAAGTTCCAGGTTCCCTTAAGAACATCACGGATCCACCAAGTTCCCTCAAGATCATCACGATTCAGTGCCACGACTCCACAGGTTCATTACGGTTCTCCCAAATTGTACAGATCACTGGACTGCTCCAGTGTAAACCCAAGCTAAACACTACACCAGCGGTGCAAAGGTTGAATGTTTAAGTGTGAATTCTATCTGAAAAGTCAGATAAAAAGTGAGAGAGCAGCTTTGCATTCTTTGCTCCAGATGTGTCAATCATAATATACAGTGTACATGAGAAAAAAAAAGAAAAGACACTTTCCAATAAACTCTTTCGTGATACTTTAAAAGTCTTTTTCCTGCTTTTACCATGAACTCTTAACATTCTTTAAAAAACTGATGTTTGTACCGCTTAGTCATAACTGACTGGCATGAAAATAGAAAACATGTTCTTATGTCTAGCCTACTTTCCTTGAAAAAGAATTCTTTTTGTTGCATGTAGAGCGTGATTTTGATAAAGTGTCTGTCAGGATTCTTTAGTCTCTGCTGCCTTCCATTCCTCCAAAGCTCTGTGATTGTTCAGATGAATTAAAAACTACTGTTAATAGCCATGCAGTTTGTTTTCTTTATTGTTGATGAGCGATAACTGAAGCCAAGCTTAACCTATTATTGTGTTGTCATAGTTACAGTTTACTTTTTCTTATATAAATGGAGAGCTGTATTGGTTTATATCCTTGAATTTATTTTAAACTGGATCTAAATTTTTGTTGTTTTGTTAAATGAATGTTCACCTGTCATCCCACTGTAATCGAGTATTTTTACATAGCTAGGTATATACATAGAATTAGTCCGTTAGCTTAAGAGACTTAAAGCTCCACAAACTTATTTAAAATCATGCAGAAAAATATTTTTGAGATGTGCCATGCATTTTCTGGCTGCGCTTCATTTTAGAAGCCTGAAAAAGAGTGCATATACTGTACAGCCTTCATCCAACATTTTTGCCAATTACACTCATATTACTACCTCAGCACTGGGCCATTATGGCTTTACACATGAGAATGTGGGTAATTCTGTTTCAATTATTGCTAAATAAGGTATTTACCAGGAGCCAGATGGGTAAGGGTTCTTGGCCACAAATTGACTAAAATGGCACATAATATATACATTTCTACAGTTATATCATCTATCACATGTTGTTGTTATTATTATTATTATTATTATTATTATTATTATTATTATTATTATTATTATCAAGGTTGACATATTTGTCCAATGTCCTTCACAACACATTTGTATTGCTAATTTAATGCTATGAATTACTTAATTTTAAATATCTCTGGAATGCTCAAGGCTGAGAAGATTAGGCAAAAAGAAGGACCAACACATCTCTTAAATTAAATATCCAGCCAAAGACCTAAAGGCAAAGTATTGAGAATTCCTGACTCATTTGTGCCACCCGAGTAATTCCATGTCCTGCTTTGCACAGAAGATTAAGCTCTTACCTGTTGTGCCATCTTTTTTAATTTGATGGTCTGCTTATGTGGCTGCTGGTCTTCTTTGTCATTAAGTTGATCATTTAGCTACCACCTCTTAGAGACTGGCTGTTGTATATCCCCTATGTCCTGGACTGGGGTGTGTAGCTCTGGCATATTCAGGGAATGACAACCCTAAAAATAATACAAAGCAGATCAGGACTTTCTATCAGATACTGGAACATAGGGGGACACTAGGGGGCAACCAGAGCACTCCTTAGTATAAACAGTGTCAATCTCAAACCTTTTTAACATTCTCATGATGCACATTTCTCAGACGCTTGACATAGAAACACCGCTTCTGAAGCACAAAACAAGCGTATGGTCACCATAAGGATGTCAAATATTCACCCTTGTGATTCACACTTGTATTAAATTACAAGGCTGGCATCATCCTGTGCTTGGCCTGAAGCGAGTAGCACATTTTATTATTACATAAATGTTAGATGTTAAACATCTCTTACTCAAGGCTGGTGTAGGTGGTGCCATGAGAAGTCGTCTTCATAAGCCAAATCAAACTTGAAGCTGGAAGTCAGAAGAAGATAAACAGTGATTTGTTTACCACTGCATTCACACCAACTGGAAAATATTGGTTAAAGGTTGAAACACTCAGTGAAGTTTGAATACCATCTGATGACATGTGTTCCTGGCCTAAAGCTGTAGTTACCTCATAATCTAACCAAAGAATTCCCTCCAATAGGTGTATATCACAACTAGCTAACAACTTCAAATGAACCTGTCTGACTTGTGAACAATTCTATTTGTTTTCCTCATTTTTCTGTACATAATGTATGCTATTCACTAGCACAACCAACAACCAGATTGGTCCAGTTTCATATTCTTCTACATTCATGTACCACTCATGATCTCTATGACCTGAATTGTGACTCTTCACTGTACAATATATGACTACACTCCCAGTACCACTTAATGATGATGATAGAGGACTGTATCACTCATAGTCGAATACTGATGTTGTGGGATCCTAGTATTGTGTTGTAACGATACCTCAGGAACTGCATCGAATGTGGCTGGTAAGGCTGTGTGGGAATGACAGTCTCTGCCACATCGTGTGCAGGTTTGGCCACTCGTAGTGTTGTTCGATCAGGTGCGTGTCTTTTGTTTATTTAATAAATATTATTCTATGTGTTAACTTTTTAGACTGCTTTTTCTGAGTTTGGATCATGAGCTAACACAACAACACGTGGTGTTATATAATTTTTGGTTGACTTTAGGTTGATTTTCAGTAGAACAACACAACAAATAACTTTGTTTGTCACAATCATAATGACAATGCTTCACACTGTAAAGCCCCCCCATAGCAACGAGAAGCTGGAGGAAACCCACACAATCCCAGAAAGAACATACAGCTCCATACAACAACCCCACCGATCCAAGGACTTGTATCCCAGACCCTTTTTGCTGTGAGGTGGACCTGCTTACCACTCCACCACTGTGATGCCCACAAAGATGTACAAACAATATTAAAACTATCAACTAATCCAGGAAAGGATGTGGTAGAGTTCAGAGCTGAGGCTGACTGGTGGAGATCTGGCTAACTGATAAAGAGAGGTATTTTTAAAGTGAGAACATCACCCCGAAACACACATCCACACATCACAGGGGGAAAAAACATAATTAAACCTGAGGATGTGCAGATGAAAAACACACAGAAAAGAAAATACTAGAAGAAACCAGCCCCTTCATGTTGGCTCCTGAAAAAGATAACCTAAACTTACTTTAGTAACAGTATTTACATTTATGGCATTTTGCAGACACCCTAATATGTGTGGTATAGTGCTGGACCAAGGCCAGGAAGATAGTAAAGGACCTCAGCCATCCAAACAATGGACTCTTCTCTCTGTTGTGGTCAGGGAAACATTTCCGTTCCTTGAAAGCAAACACTGAGTGAAAGAGGAGGAGCTTCTTCCCGCAGGCCGTTCGGGCCCTGAACCAGAACACTGGTACCTGGACACTGTAGACTCTACCCCACACATAAACATCCACCTCAGCTGACTACTGCACACAGACACTTGTCACTTTACAGACACTTGTCACTTTGCACATAGACACTTGTCACTTTACATATAGATAATTACTTGAAAAATCGCCACTGCATTGCATTATATTTCATTATGTTGCCATCATATTTCATTCATATATATATATATATATATATATATATATATATATTTGTATTCTATATTTTATTTTATATTATATTTTATTTTATTCTATATATTTTCTTTATTTTTTTTTTTTGCATTTTATATTTAGAATGACCTTTAAAATCCTTTAAAAAGTTTAGTTATTGTTATTGTTCTTTTCATCTTGTTACTTTGATAGTTTATTCTTTACATTTTGGACAGTCATACTAAGCATTTCACTACATACTGTACTGTGTATAATTTCTGTGACAAATAAAATTTTATTTGAATTTGAATTTAAAAGCTGCAAAACATCTTGACGTGAATTTCAAAATAAAAATTTAAAAATTGCAAAAAAAATCAATTCGCATGAGTCGCTTTTTTATTGCACATTGTGTGATCACCCCTATGTAAACCCTGAATAATAGAAATATGGCATATAAAATATTTGCCCTAAAGTGACAGTACGATGATATGATGGTATTTCATGAAACATCTAAAATGAGCTGAACTGAGATAAATACATTTCTAAATTCTAAAGTAGAACATTGTTTGTAAATCATTTGTTATGGTCTTACTGAGCCCCTGGTCCTCTGGATCCCAAATGTAGTCCAGAGCTTGAATGTGTTCACCATTATCAACATAGTCGGAGTACTGCTTTGACAACAGGTTATAGCGACGGATACGCACATTATCAGGCAACAGCAGCACTGGAGAATTGCCTGAGACAAAGAATAGACACTTGGTATTACAGACAGATAATAAAACTCAGACTAAACACTGAGAAGAGTCTGGGCGCACAATGGATAATACGTCTATTATAGTGGACGACTGCAATTTAGCCCCCAGTGGCATCGGTGAGAAAAATATTATTGCATGGCCATACTACTCCGCAATAAATTACTGATCTCATGGGGAATAATCATGCCAAGGAATAATATTTCTCTCACCAATGTTCCCAGGGCATTAAAAGGGAGAGTTAAGTGTCTTTTACTAATGTTGATATTGTGCTTAACTGCAAGAGTGATAGTGGGATATAATAATTCATGCCAAGCATAAAAAAAAATCAATTAATATTGTTCATGCTTTATGAATAATAGTGTGATGTTTCAGCAAACAATAGATTTTGGATTGTGGCCATGATTAAATTATGATGTTTCCACGCCTTACTAACTCATGGCCATAACTGATTTATCTTGTTCCCACACCTTATTAACTCATGGCCATAAATTACTAAGTTACTGGTCTCATGGCCAAGAATCCTTCTTTTTCGTCTGGTCCTGTTAGGGATTGCCACAACGAATCATCTTTCTCTATCATGCTCTGTCCTCTGCACCCCGCTTCTTCACGCAAATCAACTGCATAAATGTGACTCGCTTCAGCATTACACTGATTAAGTTGCAAAGGTAATGTTTGAATAAGAGCCAAAGTAAGTTGAAAATGGCTTACCGAGACCAAAATGCTATATCACCGAAAATACATCCTTTAAACTGTAATCTTCAACATTACCAAGTTCAAATATCCATAAACGAAATCCATCCATGCCAAAATGCTTGTTTAAGAAAAGGTTGCATGTACAAATTTTTGCAAACAATGGAAATATCCACTTATTTTGCAGATTTTCAAATCACTTTTATGAATGCTCAGGATAAATCCTTATTTGAGTGCAAACTCCTCACAGAGTACAGGACTCCAACCCAGGACCTTCTCGCTGTCAGGCGGACGTGCTCTACAGAAACTACAGAAACACCCTCACTGAGCCTGAAACTCAAAGCCAGGACTTTGCTGTATGCCACCCCATCTTCATCTTGTTTATAAGAAATATGAGAGTTTCAGTGCGTTGTTTGGACTTGAAACACAAAATTCATCCTCTGAGATTGGCCAACATTTGGCAATCATATTGTATATGAAGTTAATATTTTTTTAGGTAAGAAACCTATTCATAAGATATAGGGAGTCCAATGTTAGTATAGATGTGGAAAGGAAAACAAAATGAAAATATGGAAGAGTGATGTTAACTAAACATGTAGTTATCACCTGCATTACTTACCTTCAGCAGCACATTCAGTCCCATGCTGTGGTCCAACAGAGCGAAATCCCTCAGCACAGAAGCACTCAAAACTGCCCTTAGTGTTTTTGCACAGCTGGGGACAAGTGCCATAGAGTTCACACTCATTCACATCTGTAGAGAGACAAATGGAGACAAAACATCTTAGAATTCAGAGGAACTGTCCTACTGACTATGAAAAATGTAATTATAATAAGGTGTCCTGTTTAACAATTGTTCACTGAATGCTTGGTAGATGTTGCTGAATAATGCCTGAGATAGAACATAGAGGAATATCCACCTCCTCTTCAGCGAATAATAAAACTAAAACAAGATTTTTATGGTTTACATATTTATTTACATTTTTAAAATCATGACAGATGCATGAGTTCAGAGCATATAGGCGAGCAGGTGCATGAGGGCTACGTAACTGCATTTTTTTAAAGCTCTTTTTAAATTTAGAGTTTTACACTAAAACAAGATTTTTAATAGTTTATTCTCACATATTTTAACCATTAGACAGGCAGGTCAGGAGAGCTTTGCACACTCCAAGAGGAAGTAAGCTAAATGCTCTCTATTTAGCCTACTCATTCAGTTTAGTAAATACTACATAGGAACATAAGTAAAGCACACCCCACAAGACAAGTATTTTTATGGTTTATTTTTTTCATTTTAAAACATGATAATGGTTACACTGCGAGCTCCGAGTGACCATGACAGACTGTGAGTGTCTTTTTAATTCCATCATCCACTTGTGATGTTTTTAAATCCTGATAGCAGACCAATAAAATTAGTATCTGGAGGACTAATTTTATTTATATCACTATGCTTTTGGAATCTCAGTTGTCAGTGGTCAGAAGGTGGTGATTAAATTTATTTTTTGGAATTTATATAGTTAGTACAGCTTTCCAGTGATTTCAGACATTTTTAACTTGAAAATAACCAGCTAGACTTCCTGTTAAACTATAGTAAAATTTCTGCACCATGGTTGGATGGGTTTCTCTTTTGGGTCTGGGCCTTCTGTCCTTCTTCCTTGTGTCGTCTGAGGGAGTTTTCCCTTGCCACCAATGCCACTCATTGGGGATGTATAGAGTTTGTACAGAAATGTTTAAATAATTTTTTAATCCTTTACCAAATTTGTTTTTATTATGTAATCAAACAAAACAATATCAGTTGCAAAAACTGCTATACAAATACAACTGAATTGAACTGATTGGCCTCAGCTGAGATGGGTGCCAGCCTCCCTGCGACCTTAATTAGGATTAAGCGGTTCTGAAAATTAACACAATGAATTATATATTATTATTATTATATATAAAAAAATATATATAATATATATAAAATCAGTCACTATTTTACATATTATATATAAAAAATATAAATATGCATGTACAAAAAAAAATTATGCTGAAAATATTCATTATGCCAAATGATTTGCATGGACTCTGTCTTCAAAATATTCTGTCAGGACAGACACACAGACACTAAGGAGCCGCCAATAAACATGGTGTATAAATACCAACTTGCATGTAAAAAGGGGGCAGCTGTAGCCTCATGGTTAGAGAAGTGGCTTTGGGGCCGAAACATCGCTGGTTTGATTCCTAAACCAGCAGCAAAAATGTGTGGCGGTGGGGGGAGTGAGCTGTACCTTCCCTTCCTACACATTCACGGCTGAAGTGCCCTTAAGCAAGGAACTTAACCCCCAACTGTGTGGTAGCCCACTGCTCCCAGTGTGTGTGCTCACTGTGTACATGTGCGTGTGCTCACTTTGAATAGGTAAAATGCAGAGGCAATAATTACCCTTGCGGGATTAATACAGTATAGCAAATAAATAAATAAATAAAAACAAGACTCTCACAGTACTTTTGGAAACAGATTATAAATCGATTAGAGTTCTGATCTGGGTGCTGTTGTTGGTATGGATAATGTTACTCACCCTCACAGGAGTTCCTGTTTTCCTCTCTAGCTTTGTAGCCCTGCCTACAGGAACAGATAAAACCACCTCCTGTCAAGTCGGTGCAGTTGTGTTCACACAGATTCTCGCTGCAAGAGCGCCCACTACCACTGTCTAATACACAGAAAAACAGAAAAATATACACATCAATATTTACCCCATGACAGTGATACAGTATTTGATAAATGGTCACTGGAATGTTGTTTTAATATCGTGATACTAAAGCTGGCTTGTAGAATGTGTATGTGTGTGTGGGAAGGGGGTTAATGTTACGCACTGCAGCCCAACTCATCTGTCTGGTCTCCACAGTCATCGTAATCATCACAGACATACTGCAGAGGAATGCACTGGCTGTTTCCACATTTAAACTCATCAGTACTACAGGGCCCGTGAGTTGGAGTCACACCTGAAATGAAAAGAGGAAACAATGATGAGCCATTACAGGGGTCTCTATGAAATAAAAATATGTAGGAAATATAGGGCCAGAGTTATGGAGTGATAACACTGCATATCGTCGTCTGAAGCAGAGAAGGGTCAATCTACTACAGTATAAATCACATCACCATAAAGAAAATTGTCAATTCATTCATTCATTTTCTGAACCACTTAATCTTAATTAAAGTCACAGGTAGGCTGGCGCCCATCTCAGCCGACTCTGGGAGAGGGCAGAGTACACCCTAGACAGCTCACCAGGCCACTGCAGTGCAGAAACATGCCAGTGGCCTACTCTTTACGAAGGACAGCAATGGTTCTTTCATATGCCTTTCACCATAGACAGTAAGAGACATAGCTGGCCTTTCATAACCCAGTTAGCTGCACTGGGGGTAAAGAAAATTGTTTAATATCAGAAATTGCTCAGTTGTATAAAAAAAATTATAAATGTAAGTCATTCTGGCCAAATGTAAATAAGAGCAATCACACACTTTCACTGGTTCCTTTATTACATGAGGATCAGATCATGTACCATGGGTATATTCATTCATTTGCTAGTTAATTTTCATTTCATCTGAGTTCAGTTGACACTGTGTGCGGGCAGGGTACACCCCAAACAGCTTGGTGGGGCCAACACACACATCCAACCATTCACTCTTACACTCATATCTAGGAGCAATTTGGAACAGCCAGCCTAATGTGCATGACTCTGCACAGTGGGAGGAAACTGGAGTACCCAGAAGAAACCCATGCAAGCATGGGGAGAACATGCAAACTCCACACAGAAACTCCCACAACCGTTTTACCAAAGGTTTTGTCAACTTAATAGTATTTGCCTTTTGTAGTAAGTCTGTACTCACAGTGCTCCTGTTTTTCATCTGTTCCATCTCCACAGTCATCCACCGAGTTGCAGAGTTCATGGCTGTAGATGCAGCGGTTATTGTCACAGCGGAAGCGGAAAGGGGGCTCACAAGGGATATCCACTGAAAAAAAAAATTTCATTAGTCAATATTTGCATTATTTATAATTAATCAAACATACATTACACATTTTATCAAAATGAATATATATGGTCTCTCACAGCAGAGATGAAGTTCTTCATCTGATCCGTCTCCACAGTCATTGTCCCCATCACACCTCCAGTGCTGCTGAACACATACATGATTCTTACACTCGAACAGGAAGGGAGGGCAGTATGTGCCATTCGGGTAACGAGGTGCTGTGAAGGGTATAGAAAATATTAGCATATCTACAAACTTTAAATTATGGGTTATTTATTTATTTTTATATTTTTCTTCTCTAATTTAGTCATATCCAGTTCCCACCCATCAAGTTTTGCCTTCCCAGGGTGGAGCAAAAATGTGCACATATGCAAGCTATGCTGCCACGCACCTTTTTACAAAAAGCTGCGCATGTGCATTTGAGGTGGCCTCAGAGGGAAAGCGCTATCCACTCCCTTGTGTGAATGAGCAGACACCCACGATTGGCTGGTGATCACTATGAATGACAGGGTAGTGAGAGTATGCCTTCCTGCCCTTCCATGAGAGCTCAGAGAGTTAACTCTTATGGATTCCCGGTCATGGATGGCTGTTGCATCAACCTGGATCTGAAGCGGCAATCTCCAGGTTGATAGCTGCGCACCTTGTCGATTTAAATCTTTATCATGTTTATATTTTTATGTGCAAAAATGTGACCTATGATGTATAAATTTGTGTCATTTGAATAATTGTCTTCATGTATTTCCTAAATAAAAATAAAAAGCCATTCCAATTCATTTCCTGGATTAAATCTAATATACTCTAATAAATCTAGAGTGCACCAACTTCTAGCTTACCATTATACTGCCTGTTATATAGTGAGCATCTGTACTAAATAAGAAGCTATTTGGGGATCCAGCAATACTGGTGAGGCTAATTAAAAATAAACAATAATAAATCTGAAAGTTTTATTATACAGTGATAATGTTGCTTGAATATAGAAGGAAGCATATTTTATCTGCTGTGGTTTATGGAATAAGAATACACAGTGTAAATTATACAGCACAAATCACCACTCATATGGACTTTTTTAAAGCAACTGAAGAGCATTAAGTGTATAAGATTAATGGAGATTAATGTGAAAGAAGCACCTTTGAAAAAATCCTGTCAAAACAGTAATACTATTACTTACACTGAAAAAAAATTGCACTAGATACGGAAATTTTTGGATGGATTTTAACAAGCAAGTGTCAAAATCGTACATTAATAACTCAGTGGTATCTGTTTAATTAAAAAAGTCTTCCAGCCAGGAGTTGTGTATGCATAAAAGAAAGAGGAGGAACTCACGGCAGGATGTCTCATCTGTGAAATCCAAGCAGTCTGCACTGCTATCGCATTTGAAGCGTTCAGAGATGCAGTGACCGCTATCACACTGAAAGTGTCCAGGATGACAGGTCCGCAACTCTAAAACACAGATACAGTTTTTACACGCCATGCTCCGGTTCATGCATGCAGGATAAAAACACTGCTTAGACACACAGTCTGTGCCATTTCCCTTGCATCCAGGAGGATGCAGTTAGACAATGTTCTCATTGGGATAGAAAGCTGGCAGTGTCCTTCTCGCTCTCTCACAGGAAGTGTGAGAGACCTGTGTGGTAGAGCTAAGCAAGAAACTTAGTATTTTTCTTTAAGTAAAATGAGACGCTCTGCAGCCCTGCCTAAATCACAGAACTCTGGGAAATAGAGGTAAACACGTAACGTTAACCATCATAATTTTAATTCTGTCATGAAGTTAAAGTCTGAAGTATATAGATTGTACATCTCAGTACCATATTTGTTTAATACCCTTACAGGCCCATTCATTGAGCATGAATAATAGCAAGTATTTAGCTGAATAATGGGCTCTTTTGTGTAATTCCCTGTGAATGCCTCATGGTTAATGCATTATTATCGCACAAACTGCTTTCCTTTGTAAAACCAGAATTCAAAAGTGCTCATGCATGATGCAACATGATTCGGGTAAGTAAATAATTATTCAGCCATTAATTATACAGCATATAAAACCACTAAAAAACTGATAAAAGATGGTTTTGCATCAGCAGTTCAGGAGAAAGTTTGAGAATGAGGCTGATACGCCCACCACTGTATACTCCCACCAGACAAACAAAGAGGCTCGGCTCACCACAGTCCCTTTCATCCGAGTTATCCTCACAGTCGTTGTCATGGTCACATACCCAGCGATCAGGAATGCAGCGAAGGTTGTCACAGCGATACTCGCTCTCTGTGCATGCTCGAGGGTCTGTGGATGTACAAAACTTGTGTCAATCTTTCTCTCTCTCTCACACACACACACACACACAAACACACACACTACAAACATATTTTCATTTGTGAATATGTTATAGGTAAATGTTAAACTACAAATAAAATTAAATAAAATTAAATCAAATAAAATTTTATTAAAAATAAAATTTTAAATTCAGACATGTTCATTAATAATTCGAGTTTAGAAGTCATTTTTAAAATTGGTTTTATGTATTATTTTAGATCCCAGTGGTGGCCTGGTGGTCCCAGTGGTGGCCTGGTGGTGCTGGATTGCTGATCCCGGGGTCGGGGGTTCAAGCCCCACTTTCATCGGGTTCTCAGTCCCCCAAGTGCAGCTAACTGGGTTATTCAATGCCGGCCATGTCTCTCACTGTCTATGGTGAGAGACATGTAAAAGAACCATTGCTGATGTTCGTCAAGAGTAGGCTGCATAGCTGTCAGCGTGTTTCTGCCCTGCGAGCTGTCCAGGGTGTACTCTGCCCAGTGTTGGCTGAGATACTGCGACCCTAGTGGGATTAGATTGTTTGGCAAATGAGTGAGTGACTGAGTACAGAAAAACTAATAGGAAACAGTGTGTGCTATAAGAGTGAGGTATAAGTCTACACCTGCAGGTCCTGGGAGTTAAAAAAAACTGGTGCAGTGAAGTGACAACAGGAGGACAATCAGGAGAAAAAGCCGAAACATGAAAGCAGTACAACAGATGATTTAGTCATTCATAAGCCAATCAAAAGTGAGGATTGGTTATAAGCGATGATACATTGAGTTATTTGAAATTAAGTTTGGTGTAGAGAGCAAAAGTGGATGTATACATCACAGTTCGAAAGCTGGAAAGGGTAGAGGACACAAATCCTGAGTATGCTCTCCAAAGATTTACTAGCATTGCCCCTTGTTTTGATTGGAATACAGTATAATAGATATAATGTATTATTATCAGGTAACAATTATCATATCAACTAACCCTAACCCCGAACCCACCCCAGTACATATTAAATTGTTAAATACAGTTTAAAATGACTACACTAAATCTCTCCACACACAAACCATCCATTTAACACTGATAACAGAGTAGGTTGTGTTGTGTTTTGCTATGTTGCAGGATTAAAGGTTTATCTAATGAGACAAGGGTTGTTTTTCACAGCCCGCTACAGTTGTAAAGAACCCCTTTCTGTTCTGAGGGCCATTTTTACGAGGTGAGTTCATCGATGAATTCATTAGGAGGAGTAAAGCTCTGCACTGCAATACAGCAGCTCCTGTGTGGGGGGACAGACAAGTGCCAAAGAAATCAGCACCCCTTTCAGTGTAAAACCTCAGTGATTTAGCACAGGCTCCTACTCACAACTCACACCCTTATAGAGCTTCATCTCTTCTGCTAGAACTCCATTTCTCTGCCAGGCCCTGTCTAACCTCCCTTCACTCTTTCCTCCTGTCTCTCTACAAGGTTTTTTTTTGTTTTGTTTTTTTTTTAGTAAAGCTGACACCTTCACACATGAAGCTGAGAACAAGGTCTCAACTAACTTACTGTTTACTATGTACCCAGCCATGATATGCTGTTATACTCTTGACTCTGATGCAACCCTGGTTTTGCTTATGTTAAGTCATTGTTTACTGCTGGGGTTTTGTGTATTGGGGTAGAAGAAACCATAGTTTACTTTTCCCCCCTAACATATGTCGTTTAACCAAATCATGCATTGATTGTAATATCCCCGATATGTTCCGCACAGGGCAGATCTGAATACATACGAGGAAGTGTCCATCCAAAATGTCCACTCCGAATTTTATATCTCTTGTGATTATAAGAAATGTATCTTTTTTTATTCAGATCATCTGTAACTTTAGAGCAAAACATATCTGAACCAGATTCTGAAATGTTGATTACAAAAGCTGTTGATGTTGAATGTTGATTTTTATAACCTTGAACATTTAAGAAAATTACTACTTAAAAAACTAGCAAATTAAAAACCTTTATTTTTTACCCCTTTGGGACTGATTGGTCTAAGAGACTGTGAAAATGCCTGTAACTGTAGTAAGATTTTGTTAATTTTGGGCCATGTACAGATTTGAGTTGTGTATTTGTAGGGAATAATTAATACAAAAAATTGACCATATGATACTGTATGTATTTAGGCCTCAGATGTAACTACAGCCTCTCTTACACACTCAATTGCTGCACTGCTTTGTCCTACTAGGGTTGCAGGGAGGCTGAAGCCTCGATCAGCCTACAATGTGCACGGGTGTGATATATACCCTGAACAGCTCGCCAGACCATTACAGAGCCAACACACACAACCATTCACATTCACGCTCACACCTAGGGGCAATCTGGACTAGCCAATTAGCCTAATGTGCATCTCTTTGAACTGTGGGAGGAAGCCGGAGTACATGGAAGAAACCCACGCAAACTTGGGGAGAACATGCAAAATCCATACAGCAATGCCCAAGTCTGGGACATGCACCTTCTTGCTGAGAGGTGGACGTGCTAACCACTACACCACTGTAGAAACTTAAAATTAAGGTAGTGCAGGATGACTGTAACTGTAGAAAGCATTAACATTAATCCACTGTAACATTAACACCACCTGACAGGTCTGTGGATATGCAGCACTGTTCTTTCTGTCACATTTCTATCATGGCCAGCATTTATGGTTTCAGCAGTTTTTGTTATGGAAGCTCTTCTGTGGAATCAGACCAGACACTTGATGTGCTCATCACAATGGACATTACAATGTGGCCCTTGTCAAACTCACTCAGATCCTTAAGTTTCCAACAGATCAACTTCGAGAACTTACTGTTTAATTTCTGACTAATACATCCCATTTATTTGCAGGTGCCACTGTAAAAAGATAATTAGTGTAATACACTGTCAATTAAATGTATTCATTCAATTAAATACAATATTTATACAACTGCACTAATAAACAGTATACATACCCGTAGCTTTATCTGTGTTAGTGGATATTAGTTTTTTGCAACAGGTAAATACAGAAGTAGACTATATTTGCCAGTTTGTTTCACACTCACTTTGTGAAAATGTAAATTCACAGAATGATTTTATATAGATTTTATATATCCATAGAACAGTGCTCGATACGTCGAAGTAGAGCTAAATATGTTGTATATGGGAAAAATAATAGTGCTACAATTTCATCCCGACAAGCCTGTTTATATATATATATATATATATATATATATATGTGTGTGTGTGTGTGTGTGTGTGTGTGTGTGTGTGTGTGTGT
>JAOUQZ010000047.1:20758531-20779830 GCA_028564935.1 Neosilurus hyrtlii | reverse complement strand
GAAACGCCCGAGCTGGGAATCGAACCCAGGACCTTCTTGCTGTGAGGCGGACGTGCTAACCACTGCGCCACCGTGCCCATTTTTGTACATATTCCTTACAGTTTACTTATTCAGTTAATATTTATCCTAAATTTTTATAAGCTTAATTTTAATGTTCCTGAACAGGGAGTGAAGTTAAATCTGAGTCAAATTCCTTGTTTGTGTACACAAACTTTGCCAATAAAGCTGATTCTGATTTACAGCTTGAGGATCAGTTGCACTGGGTTATGATCACTTGTGATTTTTGACTTATAACAGTTTTGTTCATTCTATCTGTTTCAATAAAAGCGGATCATTACATTATTCCAACTTACATTGTTTCAGAAAAAAGTCTTGGTTCATTTACTAATGCCTCAAGGAATAAAATAAACTTCAAGTAAAATGTATGACATTGATTATAAGGTTCTTTAGGGTTCATGTGAACCTTTTGATCACAACACATAGTATACAAATGCAGCACAAGCCAAAGAGATGCCACACTCACTGCACTCATCGGTCGGCTCATCAGAGTTATCTCCACAGTCATTATCTACATCACATTTCCAGCTCTGAGGGATGCATCGACCATTCCTGCACTTGAACTGGCCAGGACGACACGTCCTGCTGGAGCAGTGTGAGGGTTCCTCATCCGAACCGTCTCTACAGTCATTCTCCCCATCGCATTGCCACGCCTCTGGGATACAGTGCTTATTACTGCACTGCCATTGATGCGACTCACACTGATGCGTTGCTGAAAGAAAACAAATCAACTTACTGTGACATGGTGCATGTGTTTATGGAATTTCTATCCAGCATATCTATACCAGTGTGAATGATGACCATAAACAAAAATTTTACAGCAGTATAATCACCTGTATAAGCTTAGTCTGAGGGGAGTCATTGTGGTGGTTAATAAATGTTTATACAAATCACTTTTTTTGTAAAATGCTTTTATAAATTAATGAATTTTAATGAATTTTATGAATTATTGAAATTTTTAGGGTGGCATGGTGGTGCACTGGTTAACGCTATTTCCTGAGTGGTAAGATTCCTGGTTTATATACCAAATCCCTAAAACTGCCAATGCGCCAATAATACGCTAGCTGTAAGTTAGAAAGATGTTCAGTAGTCGTTCAGAATTTCTGCAGTCGTCCGGAACACATCAGATCTGTGTACATATACGTCAATATACACTGGAGATAAGTTTGATATAAGTTAGCTATGAACTTTCGATAGATTCTGGATAAATTAGTAATAGGTTATGTGGGCATACAATAAAAAAAATTATTTAAAAATGTAAATTAAAATGTATTGATAGTTCAGCGTATTCCAGCGTTTTATAGAAATCTGTCATAAGTCGTCATAAGTTCTGCAAATCATTAATATGTGACAGGGGCCTAAGATCTCATCTTGAGTCTTAATTATGCTAAGAAGCTTATTGCTGTGGTCATGTGATTTCTGCTCAGTCTTTTCTATTTGCAGCCACATATTTAAATTCAGTTTTATTTCTTTTATTTATTTAGAATTTCATAATATTTATAAAAGATTTATAAAAGATAAAAGATTGTCAGTATTACTTCTGCTTCTACTATAGATGCATTGGAATTTATAGTTGTAAATTATGACATAATTAAGAAATTATGTGGAATTTCTTTACTGAATCTATGGGTTTTTTTCCTGTATGCATCTTCAAACGCATAAACAAATGACACACTATATCTTCAGCATAAATCAAGTTAAAATGGTGTTCAAAACAAAAGCCAGAGAAAGACTATCTATGATAGTGTAAATAAATAAAATGTACCATACCACACAGTACAGTGTCCTCGTCAGATCCATCAGGGCAATCGCGGTTTGAGTTACATAGTAAATGCGAGCTGGTGCAGTTTCCGTCATTACACTGGAAATGGCCCAGGCTACAGTGGCGTGGCGGGCATGTGGATGGCTCATCGGAACCGTCCCTGCAATCATGCTGCCCATCACACTTCCACCAGATAGGGATGCAGCTACACATGAACAGACAAATCACACAATTAAAAAAAAAAAACAACAGCTCCAGGTGTCATCTGGAAACAACATCGACCTGCACAAATCACACCCTGGCTATAAAGAAGTAGAGGTCTCATATGCTCACCGCTCATTGTTGGCACATCTATACTGTGTGCTGGAGCAGCTGGGGAGGCAGCGGGCTATGCCCCCTATCTGCACAGTCAGGAAGTGGTCAGGGCACTGACAGGTGTATCCCCGCCCTCCAGATTTTAAAAGACATAGGTGAGAACAGCCACCGTTGTTCAGTCCGCAAGGATTGGTTACTGAGGACCAGGAGAGAAACTGTTACACCACATGCACTTATCACATCGAAACAGAGGTTGACTTCTCTCTCAGAAAGATAAGACAAGGGTATCTAAGACTTCAGTCTGTCTTGGAAAAATACGTGATTGATAAAAGGGATTGCCTTTCCTGGCCAAAGAGTAGGAGGAGGGAAAACACTTGCAGCATTGTCTTTGTCTTTGTAAATATTGGCACACTCTTGAAAATGGCTTAAGTAGACATTCAAAGGAAGAGATAATGATCAGAGATAATTGGCATAATGGCTCCAAGAGGATGAAAGCCGGCAGTACAGCTTGTGATTACACCCCGCTTGAGTTCCTCTGTCCCAGGCTCACCTATGGGTTGACGGTATGGGTGAAGCACGTGGATATCAAAAGGTCTGTGAGTGGTGTTGACAAGAGCTTGGCGTCCAGTGCCAGTGTACTTATTGCCTTTCTCCACTGTGCGAGTATTCCAATCTGTCCAGTACACGGTGTCCTCAAACACAGTTATGGCAAACGGGTGAGGAAGAACACCATCATACACAGTGTGGCGGTGCCGGCCATCTAGGTCAGAGTACCTGTGGAACAGATCACAGTTTGAAAATACTGAATATATTTTAAGAGCTTTGGTTATTTAATATCATTATATTTATTTGTAGGCAGTGAACCACTTAACATGTAACATTTTACTTACTCAATGTAGTTGAGGTGAGCATCTGCCCAGTAGAGCATATCATTGGTGTAATCAATAGTTAGGCCATTGGGCCATTCAATCTTAGTGGTAATGATGGCAGACTTGTTGTTACCATCCATTCCAACACGACCTATGAATGCCTTAATTCCCCAGTCAGTCCAGTACACATATCTGCAAATAACAGACAGAATCCATGTTGGGAAACTGGGGCCAGATTTACCACACTCTTTTGACATTAAAAACTACTGTCTGGATTTATTAAAGAAGGCTAGCAATGAAAAAGCATGAACATTGTTATTTGTGCAGTTGGACTCACTGCATATCTATTTGTTGAAGTTTTGCATCCGAAGAGAATTATGCAACATGATTTACTAAGGGGGTGATCACACACACTAGAGGTGCGATATAAATGCAACTGATCCTAATTGATTATTTGGTTATTTAATTTTTTTTTAATTTGTGTCAAAATGTTTTGAGGGCTCCACATGCAAACAAATATTCTGCTCTTAAATATGTATATAGCACGAATGTCGCACCAGAGCCTTGTTTTGCTGCATTCACAAAAATTTCAAATGTGTTTAACATTTTTTCTATGAGTTCGCGAACCAGGAGACCAAACTGTTATGTCACAAATGGCATGCGACAAATCTGAGAATGAAAAAAGCGTGAGCCACAAATTGCCATTTGCGTCAGTCGCTTTTCTAGTGTTATATAAGCTTTGCAGGAGTCAACTGACTGCTACTTGCCCCATTATTAAATGCTGAAAAGATAAAAAATGCTGTAACCCATTTTGTGTTTGACATGACTCATGGTAAAGATATTAATTAAGAATTTTCTTCAGTCAAGAGACTGGACATACTCTAAATCTATCACAGGGATAACACAGAAACAACCATTTACACTCATATTCACACCTGTGGGCAATTTAGAGCAGCCAGTTAACCTAATCTGAATGTATTTGGATTGTGGCAAAAATACCTGAGCATTTTCCCCCCTAAAAAATATTATTTTACTGTTGTGGAATGTTCCATGTAATTGGGCAGACTACTTAGCGGTACACTCGGCAGCTGGAGTCTGTGTCTATCTCTCTGTCTGGCATGATGTCCCATTACAGGTAGATCTAAAGCCAAGTGGGACAAAGTATAGAAGCCCTGAGTGGACATGCATTCATACATTTTTTCCCTTCATTTTCTTGAGAAAAGTTATTTCAGCCTGTGTCAGGACTTGATTGAAGAGAAATGTGAAGCAGTGAACTATACACCTGCTCCTCTGACATGATGTTGCTTATTTTTCTAATCTACACTAGTATTGTTATCTCTAGATCACATGTTAGCAACGCTCTGGAGCTCCATACTTACGCAAATGTCATAAAGCCATGAGCTTGATTTTGCAGTCACATCCATGCTCACATGCCCACACAGGCAACCAAATAAATACAGAAAATATAAGGAAAAATATACTGCATGGGGACACCGCTTCTGTCGGCACTGAGTGCACTTGCACTTCGCAGCTTATTCTTTTACTTTACCTATGCATGTTTCTGTAAACTTACACATGTAACATATTCGAAGCTCCGCTTTTAGGCAGTGCCTAAATATTTATATAAATTATATCATTATCACAGGATAACAAAGTGTTACTATATCAATGTCTTCAGAAAATGATCGCATTATCCTGGGAGAGCAACATAAATAACTCAAGGTAAGGGAGAAACAAAATCGTTATCTCAAAAAACAACCTTTTTGTTCAGAGAAAACCTTAAGAACTTCAACTCATCTGCTTGGGGCTTCTTTAAAACAATACAAGATGATGATTCTTTTTTTTTTTTATACATATACCCTTGGGACTTCCCACCCACAGAGCTTTACAAGGTTTCTAGTTAATAAAGTATTATATATTTTTTCATTGCTTTTTATTTATATAAAAATGAAGTCAGTTTCTGTTGTCACTTTTATCAAATTCAATTATTCCTTCATTTACTTTATTACCTTTCGCACGAGCTACGTGGAAGGTACTGTGACGTGCCGATTTTTAGTGTTTTTGTTTATTAGCCATACCTTTACCTTAATATACTTGTCGGAATTATTATTTTTTTGGTTCTCATTGTCTACAGTAGCATTGTTCAATACATTTTCACCAAAAAATTCAGGGAACACAGAGCACAAAATATTTTTATACACAAATGAATGTATACAGTGTCCTTTAGTTTCTAAAATATAATAATTTAAGGGGATGAATGGACCTGCTAATGCTCTGCAAAAAAGACTTCAATTTCCCAAACAGAGCAAAGCTTCTCACCAGCCACTCACCCAAATTTTGGATGCACCACAATGGCTCTTGGATTCTCAAAGCAGTAGGTGTCGTTAGTATCCACACAATGCTCAGCTAACTTCCTAACAAACCGTCCGTCAAGCTCAGATACCTTCAGACAGTCTAGAAAGCTGTCCACCCAATAAAGCTTACGCCCCACCCAGTCCACAGCCAGGCCTTCTCCATGCACAATGCCATTCAGTATCACCTCCCTGCCTGTGCCATTAAAGAACATCCTTTCCACCACCCGTCGGTTCACATCAATCCAGTAGAAACGCTTATCAACACGGTCAAAGTCCAGAGCCACGACGCTGCTGAGGCCCTGCAGGATGAGTGAGTAGGCCTCTCCATCTGCAGATAGGTTGCGCAGATAGTAGCGGTTGCTGAAAATCAGGTATGGTCTGATGTTGCTGTTTTGCCGGCAGTGGTGGCCATCTGGCTCCCGCAAGAAACCTGGCGCACACTTACACACGTATGAGCCCAGTGTGTTTTCGCAGATCTGACTGCATACGCTGGGTGTGTCCGAACATTCATCTACATCATCACAGCTCTTCTTATCAGACATAAGGCGGTAGCCAGGACGGCATGTGCATACAAAGCTGGTGGGGGTATCAGTGCAGTTATGGTCACAGTGGTGCACAGCTGGATCTGTACATTCGTTAATGCCTGAAAACATAATCAATTGATTACTAGATTAGCAGCAGACCAACTAAAGTATCCTAAATATCCCTTAATGACAAGTCAGACATTCATTTCAGAGAGAGAAATCTTGATCTACAGTAAAAGGGTGATGTTGCACCTTTCACATTATTTTCAAGTCTCATTTAAGCTCAATATTCTGAGTGTTTGATGCTGAAAAAAATGTTTTCCTTATGTGAGCTGTATTGTTTCTTTCCTTGGCTACTCACCACAGCCTTTCTCATCACTGTTGTCACTGCAGTCATTGCTGTGGTCACACACCTGGCTGGATAGCACACAGTTCCCATCGTCACACCTAAATTTCCCAGGAGGGCAGGTAGGGGCTGGAGTGTGGCATAAGTGCGGCAACTCATCTGATTCATCACCACAGTCATTATCACCGTCGCACTGGAAGTCCTGTGAGATACAGCGACCATTCTGACAGGTGAACTGGTGCTGTTGGCATGCCTGGTATATACAGCCCTGCTCATCGCTGCTGTCTCCACAGTCATTACGCCGGTCACACCTACCACACAACAGATACAAGAAAGATATTTGGATGTGTATCTAAATCAGTTTATTGTTGTGCCTTCCCTTGTTCATCTTATATATACATACAGTGACATATTTATATATACAATAACTAGGTTACATTTTTTAGATATATACTTACATTATACAGTTGCAGTATTGACATACCTATGTTTACCGGTAAGTATGTAAAGACAGCAATGTTAGTCCTGACCTGTAAGCACTGCGGATACAGAGGCCGTTGCTGCAGGCGAACTCAGTGGCAGAGCAAGATCTGCGCGTACAGTTCTGGTGCTCATCATATGCATCTGAACAGTCTGCATCTCCATCACACACCCAGTCCCGGGGGATACACTTCCTCTGCGGTGGCCGATTATTTACACAAGTGAACTCCAGCTGTGAGCAGGTTCGATTGGCTAAGAATTCAAAACGGTTAGAGAAATATCACTCCTAATTTAAATGTATTTATTTTATCTATCCATATCACATTTTTCAGCAAAAGTGGAAATCTATGACACAATGGTGTAAGAAAGACAACTATGGTAATTTAGAGAATTGTTAAATTCAACAAAGAACAATTAACCTTCACAACACTCTGTCACTTAAAAAGGAAATTCAGAAGCCATATTGACAGATTTATTGTATTAAAAGCGAAAAATAAATAAATAAATAAATAAATAAATAAATAAATAAATAAATAAATAAATAAATAGGCAACACAGCATGGAAGGAACCCGGAGTACCCGGAGGAAACCCACACAAGCAAGGGGAGAACATACAAACACCACACAGAAACGCCCAAGCCCAGGACTCAAACCCAGGACCTTCTTGCTGTGAGCCACACATGCTAACCACTACTAAATGTAGTCCACTAATAAACTGGCAAATACATCTGACCTTTTTGTTCATGAAGTAATCCCTTTAAAAAGGGATGAATAAAATGAATAAAATTACAGAAAACAAATGACAGATCATGTCTCCGCAATAATAATGCCTGCATGCATTATTATATAGGACACAGTGTGCTTAGAAGACTGAACAGCACAGGTTTATTATGATAAAGACATTTGTTAAAATGTAGTTCTCCACACATTTCATTAATTAAATAGCATTACACAATGAAGCATCCCTGTAGGTTCATACAGGCTGGGTCTCAATTGGCATTACATTGTTTGGGCTGCTCAGAAACAGGCTGCACATTGTGAACAGACACATTAGACAGAAGCATGGCAGCTGGAATCCAGAGAAAGCCGGGCGGAACACACAATCACAAAGCAACGAGTCAAGCAAGAGAAATCAGGAATGCAGATTCCTTACTCTAACACTTTAGACATCAGCCACGAGCCAGGCTCTTCTGCATTTCAATTGAGCTGTCTGACTGGTCGACAATGAATAAGGAAGTACAAAAGAGGGGACTAGAGGATAGTAGAGAACCACACTAAACTGGATAGAGACAAGAAAAAGAGCAGGAATGAGTAAACATGGCGAGGATCACTAACCACAGTTATGCCTCTGGTCTTCATCACTCATATCCCCACAGTCGTTGTCACCATCACAGATCCAGGAGGATGCAATGCACCTGCCATCATCACAGCGGAATTGGTCTGAGCTACAGGTTCTCACCAAGGTGGCTGCAGAATTAACACACATCAGAAACTATGCCTGAACAAGGAGCAATGCAATACCAGTGACGCTCAGACTTCTTATAGAGATCAATACAAGCTAAACACCAAAGATTTTAGTGTCTACAAGCACATAGTGTAAGAGAGTTTATGGAAAACGCACGTACCATGGTCCTGCATTCCTCTCTTATTTAAAGGCAAGAGAAATTATGTGTAGGAGGTCCTTGTGAAATGCAATTTGTGGTTCCACTGACTACTGCTCTAGCAGTAAAACAATTACAAATAATACATTCATTCATTTTTATACATTGATTGCTTTACCCTCACTCACTCATTTGCTGAACCGGTTACTCCTATTAGGGTCACGGGAAGGCTGGAGCCTGTCTCAGATGACACTGGGCGAAGACACCCTGAACAGCTCGCCAAGACACACACAACCATTCACACTTACACCTAGGGGCAATTTTGAACAGCCAATTAGTCTAATATGCATGTCTTTGGACTGTGAGAGGAAACCAGAGTGCCAGAAGGAAGCATGGGGACAACTTGCAAACTCCACACAAAGTACAGGACTCCAACCCAGGACCATCTTGCTGTGAGGTGGATGTGCTAACCACTACGTCACTGTGATGCCCTTGATTGCGTTAAAAAAATAAATAATAATGTGAATATACAAAAATACAAGCTATCACTGAGGAAATACTCAGAAAAAAATAATGAAATTAATTTCCATATTAAGCAAAAAAAATGTACATTCTAGAATATAGTGTAATGTAAAGAAAAGTTGGCTAGCTACCACCACAGATTGGTTAAAATGTAAACAATTCAACTGGTTATCAAAATATCGGTTGTAATAATCAGTAACTCATAAATTGGGTGGTGCTACCAATCAATATTGGTTTTCATTAGATTAAAATGTAAAAATATTTATAAGTGATAAACATGGATTGTGTATTATGGTTAGGAGCGAGCTCAGACTACAGTCACTGTGTACAGACACTAAATAGGACCTGAAGCTGGAGTGTAATATATATAGACCTATATATATCTCTGGAGTATAATATATAGACCTACATATCCCACTTCTTTTACTCTTTGGGGTTAATTAGGAAATGCCAATCGCAGGCAAGTTATATGACTTAATGTGTTGCGATATAGTTGACAACACAACCAATGTCATTTGTTTGAGGCGACTAATATTTTGGTTGGATACATTTCAACCATACATAGTGATTGAATTTAACCTGTATAATGGTTGTTTTAGCCAATCTGTTTCTGCAGTGTACTATTCAGTGTCACATAATTTAGTAACGATAGTGAAATGTAAATGTAAGTCAGGAATGTCCAAGTTTTCACTGCATATAAATAGTATCTACTAAAATATTTAAAATTGATCATTTTCTTCATACCAGCTTTAAACCATCCTAGAAACATAACTGCAGATCACTTTATTAAACACACTAAATAAAAGTTATTTACATTTTTGTGTATTTTCAACTAATGTCTGTTTTGAGATATGCACAATAAAATACACACAGTATTTTCAGCTTTGTTGAAATTTGCCAGTGATCATAACTCTTTAAATATTAAATATTAATAATAAATAAAAATGAAATATCTATTTATAAAACATATACAGTATATAATGCATGTATGTTAAAGTCTATGCATTAAACTCACTGCAGGTGGAGGGCTCATCTGATCCATCAGTGCAGTCAGTGCCACCATCACAGTACCAGTGTGCTGGTATACAGCGCCCGTTTGAGCAGCGGAACTCATTCTGGGTACAGGTTGACGTCGCTAGGGAGGCGGAGCAGATCTTAGGTCACAAGTAAGCTTTAAAAAAGGGTGACTCAAGACAAACACTTAAATTTGATCAACAAGGCCATTTCTTTAAGTTTATGCTAACTAATTTTCCAGCTGACAAAATTAATTACCTGGACACACACACGCACACACAAACATCAACCCATATCTAAATCTAACTTTGGATTTATATGTACACTGGACACAGATTAAAATCACTCCTGGATGTTAAATGGAGCACAACATTATCCAACACAATACTTCAGCTCTGGAAAGGAAACCTATACTCATTAATATGGACAAACCACTGATCAATCCTAAATCTGAAGGACCATCAGTATATGGTGTCTTTCCATTGCATGAACATTACTTTTACTGCATTAGACTTACCACAGTGTGTTGGGCTCTCATCACTCATGTCTCCGCAGTCATCATCCCCATCACACAGGTAGGAACGAGGGATGCATATGTTGGTGCTTTGGCATTTAGTGTGACCCGGCTGGCAAGTTCTCTCAGCTAAAGGGCAAAATATCAAATGAGAAAGCAAGCATGTCTTGACATTTTATATGTAAATAATAAAGCATGGTAGATTGTTGAGTTATAGGTTGAGTGATATGGGTTTGAGGTGTCAATACAATACCGAAGTTGTATATTTTCTTATAACAGAACATCCAATTACGCCACAGCAAACTGCCAACTCTAAAAGTTGGCAAATTACAGAGCAGCATGCCATGCTATTTAATCCAATTAATTACTTTTAATGTTGTGACATGTTTGCCAAGCTAGTTTTTATTATCACTTATCACTTACTGTGTACAATAACAAATATATTATATTACGTTTTTCCCTCATCAGGCTTATTTATTCTCTTGAGGTTATTAGGACAAAAACATGTAGCTAATCATGTTAGTGGAATCACAAAGCTGGAAAACTTACAACTGCACCCTTGACTGTTACTGAAAATGCTAACACTGGAGACTCCTTTCTAAAATACTAAACAAGTATCTCCTTGCAGGGAAAATAAAAACTTTCATATCAATAATTATGCACATGAAAAAAAAATCCATTAATGGAGCACATCCAACATGCAATCCCATGTAAATTAGCCATTCCTATAGATTATAACATTATATCTACTGAATATAAATAGCTAAAAACATAGCCATGCTCTTATAGAAAATGAAATAATACTTTCTGACAAACAGAACGAAGAATTGCTGTGGTGTTTTGCAATGAAGAATTATTAAATATTATTATATTAAATACATATTAAAAAATATTAAGTAATATCTGTGGGATCTTGTACTAATATAATAATAAAAAAAATTAGCTGAAGCAGAGATATTCAAAAGGGCTTTTTCTTGCTTATTAAAGGTTTTTTTCTTGCTCATTTATCACATGCATACCACAGTTCAGTTCATCCGAGGTTCCATTGTCGAAGCAGTTATTGATGCCATTACACACGTACTCCCGAGCGATGCAGCGGCCATTATTGCAGGCAAACTCTGTGTCTGGGTCACATTGACGGAACAAGCAGCCTTCCTCATCACTGTTATCCCCACAGTCATTATAGTGATCACAGCGATAGTGGTAAGGAACACACCGGCCATTTCCGCAGGTATACAAGGTGGGTTCACAGGTGTGAAAAGCTGCCAATTACAATTAAAGTATATTAAGGACTTTTTAACAAAAAAAAAAAAAAGACATAAGCAGCAGTAAAACAAATTAACAGTTATGTGAAAAAATAAGTACATCCAATGGAAATATTTTTTTCAACATATTTGAACAAGCAAACAATTTCACCCTGTTTGATATAGTGCCTGAAAATAAAGGTGATACACACCCACAAATAACACATAACATTGATATTTTGAAGTCCTTTTTATAATTCCATTTGTTTCTGAACTGCTTTCTTATTTAATGAAATCATGCGGAGGCTGGAGCCCATCCCAGCCAATTCCAGGGAAAGGTGGGGTACACCCTGAACAGCTTGTCAGACCCTGGCAGAGCCAATGCAGACATACAACCATTCGGTGTCACATTCACACCTAGGAGCAATCCGGAATATTCAGTTAGCCAAATGCACATGTCTGAAAGGACAAATGACAGTGAGAAGAAACAGGAAAACCTGGAGGCAAGCACGGGTAGAACATAAATATTCATATAGTGGAATATCCTGAGATGACTCAAGGAACATATATTTACACACACAGCAATGTTAGATATAAGAACAGAAAAGCTGGTTTCCCACCGGACAATTTCTTGACAGTAAATAGGTTGTCTACTCTTTGAATTGATGGTCCGTATTCTAAAATCATTAATACAATAAATTATTACTATCGTATACTGGAAAACCAATAAGTGTTTATTTGTTGTGTATTTTGTTTTCTGATTAATCTACTCCCCCGTTTTCGAAAGCAAATCATCATAACGACTCGATTAATATACAAATGAATAAGTAAGCCATATGGCTACTACTAGGTTTTTTGCTTATGTCTGAGGTTTTACTTAAATCTGACATCTGGAGTCTGGGGTTTTCTTTGCTAATAAAGTGTGTGGAATCATCATAATTGCAATTATCTTAAGTTCTGGTGTCTTAAAAAAAGAGGAAGAAGAATGTAGATTCCTAGAAGTCTGTAAAGGGATTTAAAAAAGATCTGTAGTCTTATGTGTATTTATCTATAAATTCTAAGCTCAACAGCAAATCTACCAAGGAATGGCTCAAAAAAGGAAATAGAGGGTTATAGAGTGGCCTTTGAAATGTTGTGCAGGGATTTAAAAAGGGCAGTGCATGCAAGAAAACACTTAAACTTCTTGCAACTGAATGAAGAGAGGTCAATATTACAGACAGTTATATAAACTTCCTATAAGGCATTATTTCTGCTAAAGCAATTGTTGAGTAATAAACAATTTCAATGGGATGCACTTATTTTTTCACATGACTTTACATTGTTCTAGAAATGTGTTGTTGAGCGGACTCTGGTAGCTTTCAGTCGCATGGTCTTTACTAGTGAAGCGGTTAAAAGCAGACATTCTAGATTGTCCAAGCACAAACTCAACATAATTGGCACTACTGTCAGTGGACAAGTAACTTTCTTTGTTAGTTTCTTTGGCAAGTAACTTTGCAAGCGCTAGATATTACCTGAGAGAGAGATAAATGCGGCCACTTGAGGGACTGCATGCAAAAAAGCAATGCATTTTCTAATGATTAGTCATTCGTCAACAGAAGAATATTAAATGCAGGCAAATCTATATTAATTTTAAAACAGATGATCAAAGAAACATAATCATACACACCAAAATCGAAATCACTCTTGAATCCTGGAGACAGAGATATTATATTGCATTAGGCAGAAAGTAGTTGCACATTAGCAAGAAGACAGAGCAGAGACAACAGCAGTAGTTCAAGTAAAGATCACCTATGTAAAAATAAATAGATCATAAATAAAGTGCAATTCTCAGAGTCTTTTGAAAATCTTTAAAAGAAACCATTATTATTGCCAATAACAATAAATCAAATCGAGACACCAAACAAAGCTAGTGAATTAGCTGATACTAGCTGGGGCTAGCAATGACAAGAACATTCTTATGATTACAGTTTTCTGTGTTTTGGACAGCAACAAAAATAGTGTCCTAAAATCAGTCAAGCAGAGGTTTTATGAAATCAGAGCGAGTGCAATTAAAAGCAGAGACTCCTTGATCACCAAAAGGTCACCAACTAAGAGCATATATGATAGTCGATGGAGAAATAAAAATGAGATTGTGAAAGTGTAGTTTAGGTTAAAGATTATATGACTTGAAACAATTGTACACAACTTACCACACACTCTCTCCAGTTCATCACTGCCATCACCACAGTCATCATCGTTATCACATTTCCATGTTGCACGAATGCAGCGACCGTTCATACAGGTGAACCTGCCTGGCTGACAGCGTGTGCCATTATCAGGAATGCAGTATTTGTTGTCAGCCAGATACCAGCGACCTTCTGATGGACACTGGCACTCTGCCCCCTGAGGACCTAAGCACAACAAAATACCTGTTACTAGAAGAATCATTATCGATAAGTTGTTACAACTTTAGACCAAACTGCTTTTTAAACAAATACTTTTCCAAACTTATCAATGTGATCAACTTGAATAAATAAAAATGCAGGTTGTTCATTACCTGGAGTGCAGATATGGCTACAGCCTCCATTAAACTGCTGGCAAGGGCTGCTGCATTGCTGCTGCTTGCTGTCAGATAGTACGTGGATGTCCATCGGCCGTGATGGAAGGTTCTGGACCATAACCCTCTGGTCCGAGCCATCATGCTTGTTCGCTCTGTAGATGCTGCGTGTGTTCCAATCGGTCCAGAAAATGTGCTGTCCATATACAGTCATGGCAAACGGGTAAATGGCTGTACTTACAATGACCTCACGGTTAGTGCCCGTCAGGGAACAACGCTCAATCTTCTGTCTGAAAGCAAAAAAATACAAACAAACAAAAACCATGTGTGGTTCCTGGTTAAAAGGAAATCTAATCCGTATACATGGTAAACCTGAATGACCCAAAAACAAAGATGATACAAAAACATACAAGCTGGCATCGGCCCAGTACAGCCTTTGTTCATCATAGTCCAAGGTAAGACCATTAGGCCAAACCAAACTGCTGTTAACAATCTCGGTCCGGAAATTTCCACCCAGAGTTGCACGCTCAATCTTAGCAATGGAACCCCAGTCAGTCCAGTACATGTACCTGAGAATGATTTGAAAGGAACATGGAATCTGAAAACAAGATCTGCAGAGCACTTTAATCACCTCAACCTCAAAATTAAGTCTAATGAGGTATTCAAAGTACAACTGTAAGATTATAAATAGTTTTATCCTTGAGTACCAATAATATTATTACAGTCCATTCTGCTAACAAGTGATAGAAACCTACCCGCTGCATGGGTCCAGCATGATGGCGCGTGGTCTGGGCACGTGAGCTATAAGAGTTCTCTGTGACCCATCTACAGCCATGGAGTTGATGGTCTGATTAACATAGTCACTGTAATATATCCTCTTATTGATCCAGTCATAGGCAATACCATCAGGAGCTCCCAGATCTACATATACAAAAGGAATCTTATAACTTAAGCATACTTATCCAAGTGCAACTAGGCAACTAGATGTTTTGCTCAAGATTAAGACATTTAGGAGAATGTTCTATGATAAAATAACTGAATTATTAATATAACTCTAGCACTAATTAAAATTACACAAAACCTTTAATATAATAAAAGTAAACTGTACAGGGTATTGATTTACAGTACCTGAGGCCACTACAGTAGCAGGTGAGGTAGGGGATAATAAGCTAATATAACTGATCTTGCTCTGTCCTGCTCCAGAGCTTTGGGTGAAATAAACCCTTTTGTCCAACATGTCATAATCCAGTGCTACAGAAGTCCGGGCCACGTTGACCACAGGGAATGGTAGGGAGTGATCATCTGGATCAAGCCATAGTGAACGAACCGTACTCTCTGTAGTGTATATGAGATAATCATCTCGAGAAACCACACAGAGCATGCCATCCACAGCCAGGTTCCCAAAGGCACATGAACACTTCCTGGTCTGAGTACCAGGCAATGCAAAGCAGAAATGAGCACAGCCTCCATTAGAAACTAAACAGGGATTGTTATTAAGGTCCTGTGCTGAACAGGGCTGCATTCTCTGGTCAAAAATGGTGACGTCTCTCAGGGTGTTAACGTTGTCTCTGATCACCACTGGTTGGTCAGCGTTTCCTGGTTCTTTACTTGCCTGGAATACTTTTTTTAGGTTCCTGTCCACCCAGATAATGTGATTTTCAAACACAGTGATGCCATAGGGAGTTGGGTAGCGGCTTCCATAACGTACAATCTCAATCTCACCTCCATCAGGCCGAACCCTTGCAATCATGTCCAGTGAGTCGTCCACCCAATAAATGTACCCGTTCCTGTGGTCCAGAGCAAGTCCCCTAGGTGTGATAATACCAGATGTGACCAGCACAGTTCGGTTGGTACCATCCAGAAACGCTCTTTCAATCTTCGGGTTCTGACCGTAGTCAGCCCAGAAAAGGAATCTGTTTTTGGGGTCAACCACAATGTGACGAGGCATGTCCACCTGGGTCTTAACGAGAACACGACGAAAAGTAGTGTTAAGTCGAACAACCTCAATGTAGGTCTCTGTCAAGAAGGCATTTGTGAAGTAGAGGTTCCCTGTACAAATACAAAGAATATCATTTATAAAGTACATCTTGTTGAATTATTTCTTTATTTTTTTTTACCTCCCCTCCAATTACGCTGTCTATAGTATAACTATTTATTTATTCTTTCATTTATTTATTTATTTGTTGAACCGCTTAATTCTACTAGGATCACGGGGCGGCTGCAGTCTATCTCAGTCAACTCTGGGTGAGCGCGGGGTGCACCCTGAATGGCTTTGCCAATCCATCACAGGGCCAACACTATATAACTATTCACATTCACACTCACACCTAGGAGCAATTTGGAACAGTCAGTCAGCCTAATGTCTTTGGACCTAATCTTTGGAGAGAAACAGGAGTACCCAGAGAAAACCCACACACGCACGGGAAGAATATTCAAACTCTGCACAGAAATGCCCTTGCTAGGTCCAAGACTCAAACCCAGGACCTTTTGGCTGTGAGGTGGACATGCAAATCACTACACCACCATGCCATCTTGTTAATAAAAATACTCATGCAAAGAACTGCATAGTTGAAGGATAATTTAAAGTTAAGCACAGTGTAGTGCATGGATTATCAAGTTGGGCAGGAAAAGTCTACCTTGGAGTGAAACTATAGGTGAAGGTGATGTAATTTTATATCCACAAGACCCAAATGGAATGCATAATCTACTTATAAGGGGTTAAATACTGTGGCATCCAGGGTCAGAAATTTTGCAACGGTATGAAAGTGATAGGCATGTACGGCCATCTGACAAATTAAATGACAAAATGGTGGCTCTGTTATGCAGTCGGGGCATTTTGTTGACATTGTATGAGTTGCCTCATCCCCTTATAAGGGAGTTATTCTGACTGATCATCTTCATCCTATTATTAACCATTTCTTGTAATGAATGTGTCTATTTAAGGATAACCCCATCCCATCAACAGGGCACATGTTATCACTGGACTGCTCGACTTGTATGAAAAGTTTGTAAATCTAAAGCTAAGCCTTTGTGATTTGTCATTTAACACTGTAAAACTGAACTGATGGCACTTTTTCTAATCTACAAGCTTGTGAAAAGTCTTATTCAACCATAGTCTCCGAATCGTTTAGCACAATCACCACAGTTTATATCACATGACCCAACAAAGTGAAACCCAGCACTATCTGGCAAATTACATTATGGATTATGAGGTCGATACCGTTGTGATGAAGTTTGTAGAAAAAAAAAAACAGTCAGAGACTCAAATAGCGAGTCAGGGTTTGCACTTTCTGAGCCCTTTTCTTCATAATGCAATTTTGACCGCAAGGTTTCACTAGATCGGGTCACATATACCTCAGAGGATTAAGTGGTCAAATTAGTATGACCCAGGAGAAAAGCTGCTTATGGTCATTTTATACGCTATCAAACAGAAAACCCTAGACTCACATTGACTGAACCCTTTGATTTCAATTTAGTTTTATTTGTATAGCGCTTTTTACAATTGACATTGTTGCAAAGCAGCTTTACATAGTAAAAGTAATTTAAACAGGAATTTTTTACAACCCCTACACACTAACTTTTAAGGTTTGAATATGTTCCCTACACTCAAGCAAGAGATACAGAGGGCAGTTTATGTCAAGAGTGAAGTTACATTAAGATTGCATTTCACAGTAATAGTATAGAATGAAATTAAATAAAACCACACACCAGCTGCCCAGTCCACAGCTATGCCTCGGATCCCATTGCGTCCAATCCCAGAAGTTACAATGCTGCGGAATCCAGATCCGTCAGGCTTTACCCGACGGATACCATTCTGAGAGGCGACAGTGCTGCTAAAGTCGCACCAGTACAGGAAACCAGAGGGCATGTGCACATCCACATGTAGAACATTTCGACCTGTCGGACATATACATGCATATTACTACACTTACTGAATATACAAACAGGTAGCATACACTCACTGGCCTCTTCGGCACTCCTATCTTGTATGTACATGCTGGAAATTTAATCAAGTAAATATACCATATGCCACTGACTGTAGCCCATCTGCCATGAGCAACTGTTAACCTCTCCTCTACCATTTCCGTCAGTATACTGGAATGATGATGTGGTGGAATAGCAAGGAAAGTATAATTAATAACATAGACAGTAACAATAAATACTGTACTTACTCAATCATTGCCAAACTGCTTAATCCTACTAGGGTTGTGGGGAGGCTGGAGCCTATCTCAGCTGATAATAGGCGAAGGCGGGGTACACCCTAAACAGCTCGGCAGACCATCGCAGGTCCAAGACACACACAACCATTCACACCTAGGAACAATTTGGAACAGCCAATTAGCCTAATGTGCATGTCTCTCGACAGTAGGAGGAAACCGGGATGCCTAGAGAAAACTCACACAAGCATGGAAAGCACATGCAAACTCCACACAGAAACACCCAAGCATGGGACTCGAACCCAGGACCTTCTTGCTGTGAGGCACACATGCCAACCATTACTCCATTGTGTTACCTAACAATACATACTGCTGCTTTAAATTAAATTAAAACACAGCATGAGATCAAAATAAGAGACAGTTATGGTAAAAAAAAAATGCTGACGAAACAACACCCAAATATAAAAAAAATGCTTGCCTGGTATTTGAAATTTGGGGCAAAAGTGGCTCAGCTGTCACAAAGTTGTGGTTGTGGTTTAGTCATTCCAAAGCAATGTGCCAACCAGGCAAAATGGTGAATGTGGGCTATCAATGAATTATTACTTATGTATTTTCCATCAGTGGAGAAATTCTACTGTTCCTAATACACTCATACAAGTGACGCACCCACCAAGATACAACTAGTATAGTATCAACTAATATCAGTATCACTACAGTGATATCTAATTAATATCTTGTCAGCAGTGGGTCTATGGTGTTTTCTGAAGTTGGATAAAGTATTTTAAAAATCTGTATAAAAGCAGATGGAATACAATCAGTAATTATATTCCTCCCAATTTACCTTTATGTCTGCTGTACTCTAAATGCAATGACAGCATCTCAGACCTCAGAGGATGCCATAAAGCAGGCATCTGTATTTTCTTTTACATTCTTGGGTAATATACAAATATACATTCAAAATAAAAAAATATCCTCAACATATTTTGCACACAACATAGCATTAAACAAAACAGCTGTACTGATAAAATCTTTCAGTTAATGTTCTCTATTATACTGTACAACTCATACATACACAGTTATGTAAAACACCAACCTCTCCCTGCCACAGGCACCATGGCTTCCGAATGATCTACTCCCTCCAAACTGAATCCCTTAATAGCAGTGAGCATTGAGATGACTGCATATGACTGATACGGTGCACAAGTCCTGTTATCAGCATTGAGTCTGAAGCCTGTAGCACAGGCACAGGTGAACAGGCTTCCAGGTCGAGGCAGACACAGCTGCTCACATGTGCCAACATTATTACTGCAGCCATTAGAGGAGCCAGCAGAGGCTAGAGAGGAGAAACGAGAGATGGATAGTACATTTTTATATATACATAAATATTATAGAAATCCTCTTCTTTAACAATGTTTAATACAGTGTAAGCTCATTCAAACCCCTTCGTTGTTTATTATGAACTGGACCCTGCTGCTCCGGATACTGTGCATTCATCAAACAAAAAGACTACGAATTCTGTCCAATACCTGATTTTACTGCACTGTCTCAAAATATCTTTCCAGAAATATGACCAATGGTAAAATGACACCCCTAAAATCGGCATTAGTTACCATCATAATAAAAATGAAGCTATGTGTTGAATAACTGTTACGTACCATCTCTGTAGTGCACTTTGAGAACTCGGAGACCAGGCACATTGTCCCTCAGTACAACCCTGTTGGATCCTGTGGCTTTATCCACACGTTCAATCACCTCAAAATCTCTATCGGTGAAGTAGAGGTGGGGTCCATGCACAGCCACACCCCATGGGTGAGACAAGCCGTTAACCACTGTGATGCGGTTTGAACCATTCGGATCTCCTCTCTCAATCTGTTTTGGGTTTTAAAACAACAATCAGTATGTATACTTATTTTTGAAAACGAGGTCATACTTAATGTAAAATGCTGTATTAGATGCATTTTACCACTCCAGTCCCTGTTACAGCCCAGTAAAGTTTGTTCTCCTTAATGTCTATCGTGATAAACTCCACATGGTCCAGGTTGTTGGTGAAGAGTACAACTGAATTGGACCCATCCATGTCTGCGCATGCCACCTTGGCTGTTATCCCGCTCTCTGTCCCTTGATCCGTCCAGTACATTTTCCTGAAACACAGCACATGGAGTAGATATGGAATACCTACTGACTATACGCACTATAAGGACTCACATTGCTAAAATAAGACTAACACTGTACTGAGAGTATTATGTCTTGGTGTCGTTTCACTGTTATACTGCCTGCACTAAGTGCTGTTTGGGATTTATAGAAGCCTCTGGGGGTTTTGCTGAGAGAATGACATGAGGTCAGGCTGACTTGGCAGACTTCATGGCAAGGTGCACTAAACTCAGCCTTACCCACGTGCTGGGTCTACTGTGATGCCAACCGGTGAGCCTGCACCAGTTGGGGTGCCGTTATTGGTGATAAGTGTTTTCCTGTACTGTACCTCTCCTGTCAGCTTCAAAACCTAAATAACAAAAAAAAAAAAGTCACATGATGCCCCATAACATATATTAGGTTTTAGTAAAAATTAAATAAACAAATAATGTCTTGTTTCTTTTTTTTAAATATATCTTAATGCAAGGCTGTAAGGTGTAGAACCTCAATGGACTGTGAGGATGGGTTGGTGTAGTATAGGTTTTTACTCATCCAGTCAATAGCCAAACCCAGTGGAGAACCTAAAATAGCTGCTGGGGCAAATTCGGTCCTGTTAGTGCCATCTGACTTCACTCTGTGGATCTCACCCTGTATTGATGAAAGAATAATCACCTTATTTTAATTTGTATGTCATATAATAGATTGCATCACTTATTATATAGGATGTTCATAACAAGACCAGTCCTAACTAAAATAGCTTCATACAATAAATATATTTCCTTATTTTTTGTATTTTTTAAATACACACACACACACACACACACACACACACACACACACACACACACACACACACACACACACATATATATAT
>JAOUQZ010000047.1:20731329-20758431 GCA_028564935.1 Neosilurus hyrtlii | reverse complement strand
ATATATATATATATATATATATATATATATATAAATCCCCTGACGAGTGGGCAACCACGAAACAGGCTTGTCGGGATGAAATTGTACTACTGCTATTTTTTCCCACATACTATATATATATAGTATATATATATATATACAGGTAATATATATATATATACACCCCCCTCGCAGCCAGATTGGTAAAAAGGTAAAGAAAAGGTACTCTTTTCTGCATATCTGAATATCAGTTATCCAAAAACTGATACCTTCTATCTGCCCCACTGCTGCTTTCCATAAATAAATAACATTTCACTTCGCATTTTGCTCTTTTGCACATATTTCTCTGCCTGCGATGGCCTAGCGAGCTGTCCAGGGTGTACCTCGCCCTTGATCAGAGTCGGCTGAGATGGGCACCAGCTTCCCCGCGACACTATTTATTTTTTCTAAATACCTACATGAATTCTTTTTTTTTTAAATGAGTGATTTAAACCAGATTTAAATTCCTTGTTTGTGTTCATAAACTTGGCAAATAAAACTGATACTGATAAAACATGCAATGGTAAATGTAAAAAATGCCAAGTGTGAAAACACTCTGTGTTAGGTATATATTATTAACGGAAAGACAGTACTCGAACAACCTGACTTATTAACAATAGAATGCAGATGGCTAGGAAAATACATTTTCTCTCTGACTTACAGGGTGCTCAACCCAGTAGATCATCTGCTCAGCATCATCAAAGTCAACGTCATATCCGTTCTGCAGGCCAGCGATTGGCACCATTGCATCATTGCTCTTTTCATCAGGGTTAAGAGAAATACCATAAATGATGCTGTCTCTAACAACCACCAGGAAAGGATCATCCACTGTAAAAATATTACCATGAAAACACGGCATCATATGACACTCAATTCAAGTGCAATATACATTCATTTATCCCGGGCTAGAGCATTTCTGTGTTAAGTTTTCATGTTCAGTCTGTGCTTGTGTCGGCATAAAGCAAATAGCTCCTGGCTTTGAGTTCCAGGCACGGGGAGGGTGTTTCTGTAGTGGTTAGCACGTCCGCTTCACAGTGAGAAGGTCCTAGGTTGGAGTCCTGTACTCTGTGTGGAGTTTGCATGCTCTCCCTGTGCTTCCATGGGTTTCCTCCAGGTACTGTGGTTTCTTCCACAGTCCTAAGACATGCACACTGGGTTAGCTGTCTGTTCCAAATTGCCCCTAGGTTTAAGTGCGAGAGTGAATGGTTGTGTGTATGTTTGCTCTACGATAGTCTGTCAAACTGTTCAGGGTCTACCATGCCTTCGCCCAGTGTTGGCTGATAAAGGCTGCAGCGTCCCTGCAACCCTTATAGGATTAAATGGCTCGGCAAATGAGTGAGTTAGTGTTATTCATTCATTCATTTGCTGAATTGTTTTATCCTAATAGGGTCAAGGGGAAGCTGGAGCCCATTTCAGCTGACTCTGGGCTGGGATATCAAACTCCAAACAGAATCTCCCTCGATGAGGTGGACATGCTAACCACTATACCACCATGGCGTAACAGATCCAATGGTTTTATGACCTAAATGTGGCCCAGTCAATAAATACAGTACAACTAATACACCCAAAAATGTGATTAAATCATAACATAATTATGATCATTTTAATAGAAACTGTTCTGCAAGTGTTGTCAGATTAATTGGCTAGTATAAGTCTGTTGAAAATTCTGCCTTCAAAATCCAGTCTGCTGTATGACCAGAGATTATGATCAGTGGGCACTCACTCATTCCTCATCTGAGCTCATCATTCATCTCTTTGAGCAAAACGTGCATGACATTGCTGACAAAACCTGAAATCCGAGATAGGCTAAAGAGTTGCCGTAAAGAAAAACTACTGGGTTTAAGATTAAAGCCCTCTTGTCTTTGCTCAGCCTTAAGAATAAGGTAAGATAAGAGCTTTTGCAATTACAAATATTTGCCCTCAGAGAGGCAGAGCAAGGTGAAAATGGGATGCTGTTGACACAATCTGCACCTGATGAAATACATATCCAGTGTCAATGGTGACTACTACTTTGTTCCATAAGAGAGGAGATTAACTGGAACAAGGCCAAAGTGAAAGAGATAGAAACCATTCTTTACAAAAAGAAAGAAAGTAAGAAAAAGTCATATTCAGCAAGAGAGTCAACAGGGCTCAGGGATCTCGTTCTAGACCCAGTGCACAGCTAAGTTCACTGGTACAAATACTTACTAAGTTTAGAATATACAACAAGATAATGCATTACTTTCCATTAGATTCTTGATATATTGTCTAAGCATAATCAAACTACATGGTATTTACTAAAGTAATCAGGGAAAAACTAACAGGAAGACAGGAAACAGCACATTTTGTGACTTATTAAACTAATACTTTCTTTTATTTATTCATTCATTTGCCAAACTGCTTGATCCTACTAGGGTCTTACTCGCCAGTCTATTGGGCGAAAACTGAAGTACCTGGAAGAAACATATGCAAGCACTGGGAGAACATGTAGTCCACAGAAACACCCTCGCCAAACGTGGGATTCGAGCACAAGAACTTCTTGCTGTGAAATGGATGTGCTTACCATTATACCACCATGCCTCTGTTCTTTTGAAGAACAGCGATTGCTAGGGGCACGGTGGCGTGGTGGCATAGTGGTTAGCACATCTGCTTCACAACAAAAATGCCCTGGGTTCGAGTCCCATTCTTGGGAGTTTCTGTGTTGAGTTTGCATGTTTCCTGTGCTTGCGTGGGCTTCCTCTGGGTACTCCGCCTTCCTCCTACATTCCCACGACAAGCACATCGGGCTAATTGGCTGTTCCAAATTTCCCAGGTGTGAATGGCTATGTTTGTTGCCCTGTGATATTCTGGTGAGCTATTCAAGTTTCAAGTTTAATTGTCATATACAGGTAACAATGGAACATCATTATCGGCAATGAAATTCTTGGACTCAGAGGCCCCTCAATATTGCACATAACAAACAAATATTGCACATAAACAAACATTTAGATAAAATATAAAGTAAAATAACTATATAAATAAAGAAATAAAAATATAAACTAAGAAAGTTGATTATATTTTAATTCTTTATTTACATAGGTTTTTATTTATATAGGTTTTTTTTCAGGGTGTACCCTGCCTTTGCCCACTGTAGGGTGAGATATGCTCCAGAAATGCTGTAAAACCAACATGAAGAAAGAGCATTTTATTGCGAGCTGCATAATGGGTAGGTGGTGTCCTCAGGGTAAGTGTGAAATACCTCTAGCACAGGTGAGTTGGTCATTAGCAAGTGTCCAACCTGAAGGACAAGCACAAGAGTAAAACCTGGGGCCAACTGCAGACAGAAGGCAGATATGTGTGCAGGGATTCACTGCACATGGATTATCACCTAGGCAAAGTAAATGCACAAACAGGTGAACCATGTTAAAGAGAAATTACACACATAACATTTTAGAAGGAAGAAGCTAACAAGAGAAAACTGAATATTGGAGATGTACCTGCTGGCTGTCTGACTGGGTGCATTGCCATCAGACCCATTGGCTGAGGCACATTATATAGCATTACAGTCTGGTTCTCTCCATGCCACTTGTTAGCCCTGATCACACGATTGATATATCTGTCGGTCCAATACACAAAATCCTCAAAAATGGTAATCGCGTGCGGATGTTGTAGTACCTTTTTATTAACAGATAAGAGGCACAATTTACTCACATGTTTCAAGGTCAAAATAGTTAATGTTTATAGAAGCAAATGATACCAAAAGATGTCTCACCAGATCACTGGCGAGAACTTGCTTGCGATTGTTTCCATTGTAATCACAGTAATCAATGAAATCCAGGTAGGCATCAGCAAAGTAGAGTAGATTATTGGGATAGTCTATGGTCAGGCCATTGGGCCAGTAAAGCTTGTTGGTGATGATGGTGGTCCTCTGTTTGCCATCCATGCTGGCTCTCTCAATACGAGGGTTTCTTCCCCAGTCTGTCCAGAACATAAGGTGAAAACTGAAATACACAAAAACACTGGGAATTAGTTTTCACTAGCAAGCATTGATTAAATGTTGTTGTTTAGAAATTCATGTAAATAACTTAAATGTGATATTAAAAATGAAGAACACTTTAGAGTGGTTACAGTGATAGAATTCACACCACCATATTGATGATTATTTTCCTATAACCGATATTCCTATATAAGCAGTTTATTGTATTACTTACACTTTCTTACTATTGATTTCTTAGGCATGTGTATTAGTGAACTTACCTATTCCTGGGGTCAAGTACAAGTCCTCTAGGATTAGTGACATTTTCGCTGAGGAGCACTGCTCTGTGGGAGCCGTCCAGTTTGGCCACCTCTATGGTCTCAAGGATGTAATCTGTCCAGTACAAGTTTCTACCCACCCAGTCAACTGCAATACTCTCAGTGACTGTCACACCACTGTCAAAGATCTGCAAGTGTGAAGAAATACTGTCAGTGATGTGAATGTGTTTATTAATTTTTTTTAATAAACCCCTAGAAAAATATTGATGATTGATTATTGGTTATATCTTGGTGCTTTTTGCATGAGAAACCTGTTGAGAATTTGAGAAAAATGAATTGAGTCTTTACCACAGTCCTGTCACTGCCATTTTTGTGTGCACTCAATATCCTGTTCTGGGTGGTATCAGACCAGTATACACGGTCTGTAACAGAGTCAAAATCTACTGCCACGATGTTGCGACCATCTCGAACAAGGGACCGCACAACATTTGGTTGTGAGATGATGTCATCCGTTATTATTTGATTACGACTTGCCACCAGCAGAATGGCCTCCCGAGATCCTGTCAGATTGGGAAAACAGCAATGTTGTAAAGCCGAAAAACTACAAATCCACATTTTCAATCCAAGATTAAATCAAAAAGTTATAAACCCTTAGACAGCTTAAGAGTAGCAGAGAAAGGGGCTCTGTGGCAGAATAATGTCTAGAAAAAAAAGCATATCAAATATCAGCATTCTTTAGCAGGTTATCTCTCTGGTGAATGGTTTTATGTCAGAAGCACAGCTCATAAACAAGCCTTTGTCTTGTGATTTAGACCTAATTATCCCATCGGAACGTTTTTGACTGACATATATGTTATTCGTCTTATCTGCAGTAATCCGATCAGAGGCCAGTGAAAAGGAGACAGGAGCAAGACCACTGAACACATGGCTCCATTCCACTAATTCTAGTCCTACTATCACCCCAAATCCTAAAGCTGAAAATGTGCCAATTAAATTTCTGTAGGCGTGATTTCATGCTAAGGAAATTGAGAAACACAAACAGTTATAACCATCTCTACATCTGCAGTTTATGTATACAGAATACATTTTGTCTCTTTTTTGCCCTGCAGAGATACATACCTGAAGCCTTGCAGGTGTGCCCGTCCACTTCAAGTGCGTACCCCTCTTGGCAGTGACAGCGGAAGGAGCCTCGCTCATTAAAACAATGTTGGCTGCACAGACCAGGGGGATCACACTCGTCTATGTCCTCACATGTCTTTGAGTCATTGCTTAACTGATAGCCCACTGGACATATGCATTGTGCCCCAAATGGACCCTGGATACAGCTGTGAGTACAGCCTGCATTGTTGTCTGAGCAACTCTCTTGGTCTAAAAAAAGTGTAATAAAAACAAACCAAAAATGTTTATAAAACGTCAATCTATTAATTTTTAACATTTTCAGTATTATTTATTGCTTCTCCTACATTTTATCTTCATGCATTTTAATACTTACATGGCTTTCAAAAGTAACCATCCCTTGGCATGTCTCCTATACTTTTGCCTTATAACATGCAATTTGTATAGACATTTTTTTCTATCCCTTTTGCTATGAAGCCCCTAAACAAGATCTGGTGCTAAATTACCTTTAGAAGGCACATAATTAGTTAAATAAGATCCATCTATCACATGATCTCATTATACATACACCTGTTCTGAAAAGCCAAAGAGTCTGAAAAACCACTAATCAAGAAGAACCATGTAGCAAACAACACAATGAAGATCAAGGAGCTCTTCAAACATATCAGGGACAAAGTTGTGGAGAAATACAAATCAGGGTTGTGTTAAAAAAATATCTGAATCCTTGAAAATCCCACAATGCACCATTATATCCATCATCTCAATCCATTGTTGAGGAAAATCTGTTTCAGTCTTTCAGTGATTTGAGACTGGGATGGTTCCTGAGGGGAAATGTTTAAATGTGTTTAAATGTGCCTTGTTAAAGCCCAGACATTAATCCAATTGAGGATCTGGGGCATGTTCTACAGATTGCTATACACCAGAGGAGCCCATCCAACTTGAAGGAGCTGAAACAGTTTTGTTTTGAAGAATGGGCACAAATCACGGTGGCTAGATGTGCCCAGCTCATATAGACATACTCTATGAGACTTGCAGCTGCAAGTGCTCCAAAAGATGTCTCTACAAAGTACTAATTTTTTTTCTGAGGTGAATAGTTATTAATCTTGAAGTTTTCTGGAGGAGTGGAGGATGTACTTTATTTGCTTCCGGCATCAGTTGTTGGTATGACATGTAAGTTGACTTAAAAACCACAAAATATCCCTTTTAATTCCAAGCTTTAAGGCAGCAAAACCGTAGCAATGCCAAGGAGGGCATATACTTTTGTAAGCCACTGTATATAGACTAGAAGAATCAGAGTTACATGCTGCACTAAACAAGTTTACAATGTACAATACCAGTTTCAATGACACTCTATATCTGGTCTATAATTGGATAATTAGTAAGCACAGTAAAACTGACAGTGGGGTAAATCAGAGTTACATGCAGGGGATTGTGGATGATTAAGGATTTGGCCTACCTGGTAAATGCTCATCTGAAGGAAGTGAGGGGAACATGGAAAAGGGATATCATTGATCACTTTCAATTACTAGATCAGAGCCACACATGCATGATTTGACACATATGATTTCTCATATTAAAGTCTTATTTCAAAACCATATTATATAACACATACATATAAGAATAGCGATTTATATCCACATTTTTACAAATAATTAATTTTAACTTTTTCTTTTTTCATTCCACAGAAGATAAAAAATATACATTTCAAGCTCACCAAATGAAGAGTTTAAGTTCAAAAATAAATAGGTGCCTTTGTTTTAATTAGGAATTAAAACATTAATTAGAAAAACTATTGTGAAGTAGTTTAACAAAAAAAAAACTTTTTCCAGTAGCTTTCAAAATCTTTTTTTCAGTAGTTTTAAAATAATTTTTTCCCATAATTAATATAATGGCACTTATCTGTTTTTGAACTCAATCTTTTCATATATCTCTTCATTTAAAAGCCATTATTTGCAGTACAATGCATAAACAAATTGCATATTTAAGCTCGACTGCATTACCTGCACGCAGTGCTAATTCTTACCACAATATCCACTGCTGTTAGTAAAGAACACACTGTAAAGCTAAAAGTTTAACCCCTTAAACTTCCAGCTCAACAATTAGATTTCCATCTTAAAGCTTATAATTCAGTTACTGCTAATAAATTACTCAATCAAAAATCTAAATCAAAAAACCTCAGTATGATCAGTAGACCAGGATAAACAACTAAAGTTTAGGAAAAAGCTGTAGCATATCAATAATGACTCTAAGTAATGGCTGAGCTAGTCCTACTGACTATCTCCAAGCATTCCTTCTTAGAGGACAGAAAGCAGAAAAGTAGTAACTTACTGCAGAGCGGGGATTCATCAGCACCGTTTGGGCAGTCAGGTGTATTATCACACACTTTGCTGACATTGACACACACTGTGTGACCGGGGCACTGCCATTGCCAACTGGGACAGCGAAATGGTGGAGTGGGGCAGTCACGCTCATCACTGCCATCACGGCAGTCATTGTCCCCATCACACAGCCAGCTGCGAAACACACAGTTGCCATTGTCGCAACGAAAGAGCGAGGTAGGACATGTACGTGGGGGACACCCATGGTGCTCATCTGAGCCATCCTCGCAGTCCGCATGTCCATCGCACTCCCACGTAGATGGCAAACAGGTTCCGTCTGACTGGCACTGGAATTCACTCTCGTGGTGACACATGCCCGGTGGTCTGGTGGCTACAAGGACAAAGTTGTTTTTTTTCACCTGAGCTTAAAGGTAATGTCTTTGTTTTTTTGTTTAGTTTTTTTGATAATGTAGAGGTATGAGAATGTTAAACTTACGGCAGCCAGATTCATCAGAGCGATCATTGCAGTCAAAAACCCCATCACAGCGGTAGTAGTAGTTTACACACTGGTGTCCATTGGCACATTTAAACTCATAGCCAGTACAGTTGTAAACTGCAGTAGTATATAGAGCATTTCAGGGGTATAATTTAGTTAATAATGCAGTGAACTAGTAATACTTTGCTTGGATGCATTGCTCCTTTGAGAAAAAGTCTAGGGGAAATCCAGAATTTACACATTGTCTACAGAAGAATCATTCTTACCACAACCCTGTTCATCTCCTCCATCCACACAGTCCCTATCTCCATCACATACATAGGCCGGATCAATACAGCGGTGATCATGACACTGGAATTGACCTGGGTGGCATGTGCCAATAGCATCTACCAATACGAAAGCAACAAGATCATGAATGGAATTAAATTTGAAATGGTGCAGATAGGTGCAGACATGCACCACACAACACAGAGTTCCTTACCACAGTTGGTTTCATCAGAGCCATCACCACAGTCATTATCTGTGTCACAGCGCCAGATAAGCGGAATGCAACGGTGATTGGCACAGCTGAACTGGTCAGCCTGGCATGTGCCTGGAGTCTGGGTAGGACAGTCTCGTTCATCACTGCCATCAAAACAGTCATTGTGCCCATCGCAGTGCCAATTCATGGGTACACAGCGCTGGTTGGCACAGGTGAAGGCAGAGGAGGAGCAGGTATTGTCTGAAAAGGTTTGTCACTTCTTGTTAATCCAGAAACAAAAAATATCAGATCTATTCTCTCATATTTGGTGGAGTGATTTCACTGCTCAGTTTGTAAATCTATAAAATGCTACATAAATATATTACTGTTAGTTCCACAGTGGGCCTCGTCACTGTTGTCATAGCAGTCGTCTACACCATCACATTGGTAGCTGGTGGGGACACACTTCCCATTGGAGCAGGAGAAAGAGTTGGAGCCACACTGCAGTGTGGGTGGCTCACTGGACGGATCATCCAAACAAGTCTGCTGATTGGGTGCAAGCTTCATGCCGTAAGGGCAGCCGCACACACGCTGGGAGTACGGTGCGGGAAAGCAAAAGTGACTGCAGTCCCCATTAGGATTTGATGGCCTATTGCAGAAGTTGGAACCTATTTCAGAAAACACAGTGGAAATGCAGAAAAAACCTTATAGGACCAAAGTGTGAAAAGTAACATGTCTATATCAGTTAGGAATATGAAAGGATAAAGAAGATCAAAAACATACATTTTAGAAAATTGAGTCTTTTTTAGATAGGCATTTATATACTGCAATTCCATATCCACTAAACCAGGGATGTCCAATCTCATCCGCAAAGGGCAGTTGTGGGTGCAGGTTTTCACTTCAACCAAGCAGTAGCTACAGCTTCCACATGTTTCAATCACTGATCTCAAAAAAAAAAAAGAGTTGTTTGCACATTAGTGTTTCAATTTTGAAGCCAAGTAGCAGCCATCTTGGCGAGACCACCTTGCTTTAAGATCTTAAAATGGAGCCGTTGAAAGCCAACACAGCTCACAAACCCTGAAAATTGCACTGCTGATGGTCACAATAGCCTAAATAGGGTTTTTAAATAAAATGTACATCTTCAACGTAATCATTTCCATTTCCCCCACCTTTTCATGCGATTTGAGTATAACTTTCAACAGTGAAGTGGAGTCACCAAGTTGGCAAGCACCCAGTTTCAAAACTGAAACACTAATGTGCAATCCAGTCTTTTTATTTTTGTTGATTTTTTGAGATTAGTGATTGAAACAGGTACAAGGTATGGCTACTGCTTGGTTGAAGTGAAAATCTGCACCCACCCCAGCCCTTTGCAGATAAGATTGGACATCCCTGCACTAAATCCTCCAGAACTGAGTGGGGAAAGAAGGAATGAGAGAGAGAGAGAGAAAGAGAGAGAGAGAGAGATGGAATTGATAAAGGCAATGGATGACAAACTCCTCACCGGTCTGCAAGTCAGCAATGAAAGATTTGACATGCATGATGTGGCTGATTCCTTGCCGAATAACTGTCATCTCACCACCGTCTGTTTTCCGAACACGGACTATTCCTCCAAGACGCCAGTCTGTGAAGTATGCGTAACCTACAGCAGATGTAAATATAAAACACAGAGTAAAAATTAATGACTTTGACAGAATACTTTACTTCTTTCCCATGACAGACAACATACTGGATTTATTGTTATTATATTAATATTAATACAATATTATATTATATGAACAACATAAGACGGTGGCTCAGTAACACTGTCACCTCACTGTGATATTCTGGGTTCAAACCTCTTAGCTAACAAGGTCCTTTCTTTGTTTAATTTGCATGTTCTCCCCATGCTTGTATACTCCCCTGATGGATAAGCTGGATACAACACAGTTTGTTTTATATATTTTAATTATTTTTAATAAGACTGTACAGGACAATAATAAATAATGTAATAAAACATGGACAATACATAGACATGTGCATTAGGTCAACTGGCTACTCAGTCCCTGTCCACACTACAGCGTCAGAATCAGTCTTGAATGGATTTGAATAGACTCTTACATCAGGCTCAAAAACAGTTTAAAACTGGTTCTGACTAGACCTGATCCCAAGGTGGTTTTGGCAAAATCAATTTCTGCAAAAGTGATCTTGCGTTTGCAGTGAGGACAGCAAAATTGAACTACAAGTGAACTTTTTTGAATATGCGCATGTGCAAAGTGTGCAAACAAGAGCAGTTTATTAGTCTTCATTATAAAAGTGTAAGCTGCGATGGCCTGGCAAGCTGTCCAGGGTGTACCCCACCCTCGCCCAGAGTCGGATGAGATGGGTGCCAGCCTCCCCGCGACCCTAATTAGGAAAAAGCGGTTCAGAAAATGAATGAATGAATGAATATAAGTGTAAGCTACACTAAACCACGTGCTTATAAATGCACTCGTGCCAGAGATCTTTGCAAAAAAAGCCATCATGCATGGCGACGGAGAAGGATACAACCAGGAGGGCAACAGCACTATACATTACTACATTAATACATTACTCTTCACTGGTGTTTAAATTAAATTTTTAATTAGACCAAAAGACACATGTGGATTTGGTAGTATGATGTACACATATTTTTGGTAATGCGGCTTATGCTCTTGTTTTGTGCAGTAGCACATGCATATATCTGCTTTGCACACATTGCAGTCTTGCTTTTCTCTTCTCTGCTTCTTTTCTTTATTTGTTCAAGGTAACCATGGAGGAAACAGAACAAAATTTAAAAAACTAACATGGAAACACAGGCATCCACTGCACTGATGCCTTCTTATAAATGCATAGTTTTGCATGCAGTGAGTGACCATTCACATCTGGTTTTAGTAGTTTGGATGCACCAATTGTATGAGTTCTCTTAGAATCTATCCTACTGTTTTAGATGTGGATGGAAATGAACACTGAAGCCAAGTTTGACAAAACCAGTATCTCCAGAACTAATCTGAATCAAACTAGATGTGGACAGGGCCTAAATTGCCCATAGGTGTGAATGTGAGTGTGAATGACTGTTTGTAGCTGTGTTAGTCCTGCAATAGTCCTAGGGAATAGGTTCTGCAGAGGGCTTGCAGCAGCCCACTCTTTTAACTGTAAGTAAAAACATACATTGCAACAGAAACCAAGAAAGTGGCCCAGTGCATCATGGGATGTATAATGGGAATATAAATACACTCACTCACCAACTCACTCATTTGCCGAACAACTAACTTGACCGTACTGAAGGGTCATAGGGAGGCTGCACCTATATCTGTCGACACTGGGAAAAGGCGAGGTACACCCAGAACGGCTCGCCAGACCATTGCCGGGCCAACACACACAACCATTCACACTCACACCAAGGGACAAATTAGCCTAAAATGCATGCCTTTGAACTGTTGGAGGAAACCAGACTATCCGGAGAAAACCCTACGCAAGCATGAGGAGAACATGCAAACTCCACACAAAAACCCCCAAGCCCAGGACTTAAGCCCTAGACCTTCTTGCTGTGAGGCACACGTGTTAACCACTATGCCAACAGCCACCCAATATACGTACATACACAGATTGCTATCTGTGCTAACATATACTGCTATCATGATTATAAATTTGATGTCTTACCTCCATAAATAGTAAGTCCAAAAGGATGAGATATCTGAGTAATCCGATCCAGTGACAACCTGTTTTGTCCATCAAAGGTACTGTGTTCAATCTTATCAAAGAAAGCATCAACCCAATACAAACGCATGGAGCTAGGAGTAAAAATAGAACAGAGAAAGGGAACAGGAACAGATTGAGAGACAGATTTCAAATAAAGTTCAGATAAGTAGGATTAGGGCAGCTCATGTTTCTGGGGAGATTAACTAGCTTTTAGTTGAGTTAACATTAAAAGTTCTACCTGCCACATAGTAAACATGTAAGACTTTGACTGTCACTCAAGAATTACAGTTATGCATAAAACAGAAATAGACCATTTTGGTCTGGTTTGGGTTTGGGTTTTTTTTTGTGGTGTGACTGGCATCATGTAATGGTTTATTTCTCAAGTCATTAGGTATTAGGATGCTTGGCTTACCTCCAGTCGATGGCAAGGCCATTAGGCCAGCCCAGCGTGGTGTTAATAATCGGCTGGGCATGAGACCCATCGCACCAGGACCGCATAATCTTTGCCGGACGGTACCAATCAGTCCAAAAAATAAAGCTGGCAAAAACACATACATACATACAGGCTTAAATCATATTTTGAATCCTGTAAAGCCTGTAAAGGAAGCTTTTTAAAACTTTCACCTAAATTTTTATAAATAAACTAAAAGATATTGACAGTTTATTCAAGAACTCGGTAGGGTCACCTTTCTTACGCCAAGTTCTTAAAAGGCACCATAATACCACCCTTCAAGCAGCACTAATCTAGTCTCCTGGGCCCAGAGGACTTATGACTTTGAAGCTATTGGAAATGTCCCACTAGCAGTGCATAAAGACTCCCTTTATCTGCTCGGGGTACAAAGCAGGAACATTGTGTGAATGGGTGAGCAACTCCTGCATTATGGTAGGTGTGACTGGATAAAAGTGGCCAGCTTGCTAATGCTTTTTCATGGTTTTAAGGAAACAGAGACCTGAGGTGAAAGTGAGGCCTTTTCCAGGCTTGTTCCTGCTCAATGACTCGTGTTTTCACTTGACGTTACAAACCGAACTGTGATTTCTCACCCAAGCTTACAATCCTGTTTTTAATCAAGGGCATTCTGTGGGTACATGTTTACATCAATATTACAACTGTAATAACATTACCTAAAAAAGACCCAAATAAATACGTTTTCATGCAGATATTCATCTAAACTCATTTTAACTCACCCAACTACTGGATGCACTACTATGGATCTTGGGTTGTTCAGGTTGCGGATGATGGCTCTCCTTGATTTGTCTGCCACTTTCATAACCGATATACTCCGATAACGTGGATCTGTCCAGTACAGGTTCTTTGATATCCAATCATAAGCCAGATCCTCTACCCCCTCTACGCGATTGGCTGCGAGTGTTTCCCTCTCTGTTGGGATAAAAAAGGAGGCAAAACACACAATTATAAACCATACTAAACTCAACAACTTGATAAATATATGTTTGACGTTAGTAAAGTGGCGGCGCGATGGCACAGTGGTTGGCACGTCTGCCACACAGCAAGAAGGTCCTGGGTTCGAATCTGTGTAGAGATTGCATATTCTCCCTGTGCTAGCGACATCAGGCTAAGGGGCTAATGGTTACTTACATACTTCAAATAAAATGGGCTCAAATAAAACTCTTATAAAATAAACAAACAAACAAACAAATAAATAGATAGATTGCTGTTCTTTACTATCCTTAAAACAAGCCCGTATTACATTAGTTTATACCTAGAATAAGCCTACAACATTAAGGAGTTTGATATATGTGTCCATTAATGATTATAAACAGTAATAATGGTAACAGACTAAGTAATCGTTATAAGAATCCTTTGTTGTTTATAGCCAAAAGCTCAGTGGCAGCTGATATAGCTAAGCCATGAGTCACTGCTTTAAAGAGATGTCCTATTAAGCAAAAGTCTACTAATTTAACAAAACCAAAAAAGATAAACATTTGGCATATATCCAACATGAAGACATGGAAGAACGTGCAAGCAAGGAGAGAAACAAGAGGATTCAATTAAGAAAGGGAGGGTTAATAAAAAAATATTCATTTATTCATTCATCTTCTTCCGCTTCTTCCGGGGTCGGGTCGCGGGTGCGGCAGCCCAACCAGTGAGGTCCAGACGTCCCTCTCCCTAGCCACTTCCTCCAGCTCTTCCGGGGGGACACCATGGCGTTCCCAGACCAGCCGAGAGATGTAGTCCCTCCAGCGTGTTCTGGGTCGACCCCGGGGTCTCTTCTCGGTTGAACATGCCCGAAACACCCCACCAGGTAGGCGTTCGGGAGGCATCCTAATCAGATGCCCGAGCCACCTCAACTGGCTCCTCTCAACGCAAAGGAGCAGCGGTTCTACTCCGAGTTCCTCCCGGAGGAACTTCTCACCCTATCTCTATGGGAGAGCCCTGCCACCCTGCGAAGGAAACTGTATCACTGGGGCTGAGGTCACTGAGGTAGCTAAAAAGCTCCTCAGTGGCCGGGCTCCGGGGGTGGATGAGATCCGCCCTGAAATACCTCAAGGCTCTGGATGTGGTAGGACTGTCTTGGTTGACACATCTCTACAATATCACGTGGTCATCGGGGGCCGTACCTCTGGATTGGCAAACCAGGGTAGTAGTTCCCCTTTTTAAGAAGGGGGACCAGAGGGTGTGTTCCAACTATCGTAGAATCACACTCCTCAGCCTACCCGGGAAAGTCTATTCAGGAGTACTGGATAGGAGGATCCGGCCGATAGTTGAACCTCGGATTCAGGAGGAACAATGTTGTTTTCGTTCTGGCCGCAGCACTCTTGACCAGCTCCACACACTCTGCAGGATCCTGGAGGGGGCATGAAAGTTTGCCCAACCACTCCACATGTGCTTTGTGGACTTGGAGAAGGCTTTCCACTGTTTTCGATCTTGTGTGGAGTGCACTGGGAATATGGAATACCGGCCCCATTGCTACGGGCCGTTCGGTCTCTGTATTGCGGAGCCAGAGCTTGCTCCAGTGGGGGTGGGACTCTGCCAAGGCTGCCCTTTGTCACCAGTTCTGTTCATAATTTTTATGGATAGAATTTCAAGGCGCAGTCAAGGTGTTGAGGGGATCTGATTCGGTGGTCATAGGATCTTGTCTGTGGTTTTTGCTGATGACGTTATCCTTTTGGCTTCATCGAGCCAGGACCTTCAGCTTTCACTGGAGCAATTCGCAGCTGAGTGTGTGAAAAAAAATATATAAAGAAATAAAATAATTTAAAAAATGTAATACATAAATTTTAAAAATCATTTAAAAAATAATAATTAAATAAAATAAAAAAGAAAGGGAGGGGTGCCTTTTGTTTCATGTGCTATCTATTTCCCGGTTTTCCCAGCTCCTACGTCAGACCTGAACTGTTCTTACCTGCTGTTATTTCTTTAATCACATTGGATCTCATGACCAAGTATATAGGAGTGTAATGCAATGCCACAGTCTGTATCTGTTCAGATATCTGTTCATCGGTTTTTCTTAATTAAATAAGGGGGGGGAACAGAGGCAGAAACGTCAGCACTATCATCCATTCATAAATAAACATTGTAATTAAATCGCACATTCTGGTCACTGTTTGTCCCACAAGCTTTTAATCTGACAGTCCTTTGAACCCACATGAAAGTAAAAACTTCCTGCTTGCACAAATTTCTTGTTGAATCCCACAGGACTCCACACCTGATGCAGCACTTTAGCCTCAACCTGATGCCCAGTGAACCTTTCTGAAAAGCTTTCCAAAAAATGTGCCCCTCCTATTAGTATCTGTATTTTTATCTATTTGGAACACATTATATATTATATTTAATATATATAACACACTCATATTCAGTTGCAAACAAGTGTGTATTTTCTCCAATGTTTGTCCACTTTATATCTACTCTGCATTTTTTCACTATGTTCTCTAAACCCTCACTCTTTTATCGAGTCACCTGAATTTGGATCTGGCTGTAACAAACACATCTGCCTCTTCTGTGACTTTATGAACTGTAACCATGATTCAAAAACAATCAGATAGTCTGCACATGTACATCTGATGCTGTTTAACTGCCTTCAGACCAAATTTGATTCAAAACCAGAACAATATTTTATTACAAGTGAATAAAATAATGACATCACACCAACACACTTTTTGTACTCCTGTATAATACTCTAGTGGACCCTTTGAAGCTTCCGACTCTGTATTATCACTACAGTTACAGCTGCTACATCTCTGTGAGCACAACAAAAGTGATATTATTTAAATTAGCTAAAGCCATTAGCTACAGAGAATGACAGCACAGTAGAAAAAAAAGAAAAAGTGGCTACAATTCTAAGGCCCATTTAAACTAGAATTATAGTTTGACGGTTATATGCCTCCAGGCAATAAAGTCACAGTGACCATGACTTTTGACATATGACCTATAAAATCTAATCAGTTTATCCTTACGTCAAGCTAAGTTTTATTTTATTTGTGCAAAGCTTGAAGAACATGCCACAAAGTGTTCTTGAGATGTCCTGACCTTTGACATGTGGCCTCCAAATTCTAATCAGTTCATGGCTGAGTCAGCATTTAAAGAAAATCCTTCAACGCATTCTTGAGATATCACATTCACAAGACTAGCATTCATGAGACTGCAGTGCCCTTGACCTCTGACGTATGACCTCCAAAATCGAATCAGTTTCATCCTTGAGTCAAGACAAGCATTTGTGCAAAGTTTAAGGAAAATCCCTCAGAGCTTTCATGAGAATTCTTGTTTAAAGAATGGCCTGGGCAGACAGGTGTATATACTGTACATATGAAGGTACAGATGGAGAACCCAAAAACATAATGCCTCCAGCTTTGGCTATAGCATAAAAATAGTTTTCATAAAAAAACACAATAAATGTCATTCAGTGTCAATAATTTAGTTAGATAGGGAATGTTTATATGTGTATAAGCAACTATTTTTTATTTTTGTTCACATCTACATTATGAATTTTGAGCTGCCTTACCAGTTCCATCTACTTTCTGCTTGAAAATCATGTCCTTGGCAGTATCAGAGAAAAAGATGGAATTGTCCTCTGCACTGAAGTCCAATCCCACGAAGAACGATGGTGTGCCAGTGACAGGAAGGATGATGTCCTCCTGAGATGAGAGGTTAAATGGGATCCCTCTTACTGCCAGATGACTGGAGAAGAGCAAGAATGTTTTCACAGCTGCAATGTAATACACAAAGCAATACGTCTTAGAACTAAAAGGCACTAGAATGAAAATGGTAATAAATGCATGCAAACAGTAAAGTTAAGAAACGCATGTTCAAATTTTAACACTAAAGATCAGAAGCACAGTGGAAGGAAGTGAGTCATTATTCACTTTCTTACCCACACATCTCTTGCCATCAGGGTGCAGGTCGTAGCCCATGCGGCAACGGCAGCGATAACCCAGACCGCCATTATCTGTCCTGTGACTCAGCACACAGATCTGCTCACAGCCCCCTCGATCCATCCCGCACGGATTACTTACTGTCAGCAACATACACACCAAACATCACATACATAACGTATAGAATTTACACGTAGCATACTGTAGCTGCTAAGTCTAAAGTTGCTTTAAAAAGTATTTGTGTATAAATTAGCACTTAAGGTCTTAAATCAACCCAGCTTGTAGATGCAATGGATTAAAAACAGCAACATTTAAGTGTACCAACTTAATATTTTAAATGGTAGACAATAATAATTGGCTTACTATAGGGCTGCCTGAAGGGATGTACCACAGCCACACCATATGGTGTTTGAGCGGTTGAATAGAGCACTTGTGGGTTGTTTTCAATGAATTTGTTGGCTTTCATGATGGCCATCTTGGTCCAATCAGTGTAGTACACAGAGTGTTCAAACAGACTTATGCCAAATGGGTGAGGGATCAATGAACCTCCGTGCACCACCGTTTTCCTACAAAGCAATTACATAACACAGAACATACATTACATACTGCATTACATAATTACATAATATACCCTTAGATGAAGTAGACTTAGTCTACTTCATCCAGCACCTTTGATGTAATAGTTGACAAACTATTATAACAATTAATTATCATGTTCCTGACAGCTTTATTTACTAACCTATCAGTTAGCGCAGAGTGGGATTCAAACATCGCAAAGATGGATATTGCAAATAAAAGAATTTGAATTTTGAACTATTGAAGACAAAGAAAGTAGAATCTTTAACATTAAATATTAACTATGTTAATTGCTGACATTGTACAAACGATCAAATTATCCATCCATTACAGGCAAAGCTGGAGCCGACTCCAGCAAACTTCAAACAAGAGCCATTGTGCACCATAAACAGGCCAATAGTCTGTTACAGGGCTAACACAGGCACGAATAACCATCCACACTCATATTCACTCACAATTTAGAGTAATCAGTTGACCTAATGTTCACGTCTTTGGACTGTGGGAGGAAAACAGAGCACTTGGAGGAAACCCACACAAACACTGGGAGAACATGCAAACTATAAAGAAAAGGCAAAGGCCGAAAGCATTTTTATGGTGTGACTTGTGCAATACAGAGTATATCATGAATCACACGTGAACCTTTTCGTATAATGATTTCCATGCTTAGATCTGTAAATGTTTATGTAAATGTGTATGTTTAAATAAATAAATGAGGTCCACTCTATGATTTAGCAAAACCTTTATACAGTTTGCGTGAATCTTTGTAAGGGCTTTCTGGTATAATAGAATTAATTTCAACAATTGTTTGTGAGAAAAGACTACATGATATTATATTTTCTGCATACCTGTGCAACCCATCATAAGTGGTAGTTTCTATGTAGTCATAGCGACTGTCCACCCAGTACACCCTCTTGGCATCAATGTCCAATGTAATTCCAGCAGGCCAGCCAAGCTTTGACCTGATGACATTATAGCGGTTGGTGCCATCCATGTAGGCTCTTTCCAGACCAGGTTCTCCTTTCAGAGTATCCCAGTCAGAGAAGAAAAGATATCTAAAACATAATATAAGGAAGATAACCCATCATGGTACAAAACTAACAAACAACAAGCCCCACTTCATCTTTTATTTTTCAAGGAATTTCCATGTTCCCAATTAAGAATTTTAAATAAATTTACTGAGCACATTCCTCAGAAAAATCCTGCATTTATTCCATATTAGGTTTAACTCTTACTCATTTGATGAAAAGCCCTATCCTATTGGAGTCGCAGGAAGGCTGGTGCCTATCTCAGTTGTCACTGTGCAAAGAAGGGGTATACCCTGAACAGCATACACAACCACTCACAATTACGGTCAATTTGCCAATCAGCCAGTTAGTCTAATGCACATGTCTTTGGACTGTGGGAGGAAACCAGAGTATCCGGAGAAAACCCACTTAAGCACAAAGAGAACATGCAAACATGCAAAGGAATGTGCTAGCCTCTACGCCACCAATCCAGTTTCAGTGAATCTCTTTTCTTATTACTTCTTACTATTCCCTTACTGTTTTATATTTAACTAGATATCCTGCTTTAATTACTTCATCCTTCTTAAGAAAGATAATAGTTTCAGTAATAGATTATTCTATTCAAGCATTTTTAGATGGCAATGCTATTCAATGCCAGTTGAAAATAAGACTTGGTTGGTCAGTAATGGTTTGCCTGCAAAACACATCCCAATGGATTTATTCATTTTAATATATATATTAAATAATTTTAAAAAAGAATGTAAAAATCAATTGATTTTAATCAGTGATATAACCACATTTGCAATCATGGTCTAAATATGTCTATGTATGGTCTATGGCAGGGGTCTGCAACCTGCAGCTCCGGAGCCACATGCGACTCTTCAGCCTCCTTGTCGCGGCTCCCTTTGGCCTTGATTAAAAAAAATGAACATAAATAAAGGTTATTTCTTAATTAATTTTTATTCATATATTATCATTATTAGTTTATTTTGTTGCACAGTTATCCTGGAGTTTGAGTTGATGCCATCTGATAAAAAAAGCAATGTTTAATTTATAATTTGTCAAGAAAATATACGTCACATCAATGTCAACAGCCTTTGCCTTTACTTGCTGGCGGCTTTTAGAGTGGGCGAACCCTGCAATAACCTAACCCTGAAAAAATCCCAAAAAAAGAAAAGTTTCGGAAGAAAATAGAGAGTTTAAATCAGCATGGACATATTCATTTGCCTTCACCGCCAACTACGCTGGCTTACCTGTGTGCTTGATATGTGGCGAGAAAATATCTAACAACAAATAATTTAACATTGAAAGACATTTTCAAAACAAGCACTTAGCATTCGCCGAAAAATACCCAACCGAAGATGAGTGAAAGAGAGCAATTTCGGAACTGCTACGAAAAGCTGAGGAGAGCAAACTATCTTTGAAGAAGTGGATTAGATCTCCACAGTCAACTAGCACAGCTAGTTTTGTAGCAGCTCTGGAGATTGTAAAGAGGGGAAAACCGTTTACAGACGGAGAATGTATGAAAGAATTATTCATAAAAATTTCATAACATCTATTCTCAGACTTTAAAAACAAACAGGAAATTGTTCTGAAAATTAGAGAAATGCCTATTTTACACAAATATAGGAAGGACTTAAATAGGCCTACAGTTCACAGTTTAATTAATTTCAAAGTAGGCCTACAAATGCACACTGCACTTCTGTTGTTGTATTCAGTGGTTGTAACAGGTAAAATAAAAAAAAAAGATGAAAACTTTGAAAAGTTTACAAGCTCTGTTATTTTTTTCGGCTCCCCTTTTTTGGCAGAAGAGGGGCGCAAAATGGCTCTTTTAATAATTAAGGTTAGAGACCCCTGGTCTATGGTCTTTTTCACTAACTAAAAACCACGCTCATGTCCACATATGGACATATTGGGACATGTCAAAATATATTTCAATATACTTAAGTACTCACCCAACAGTTGGATCTAGTGCCAGTCCTCTTGGATTTCCTAGGTTCTCTGCAATGAGTGTGACGCGATTATTCCCGTCAAAGTCGACCATGTCAATTCTGTTAACACTGGCCTCCACCACGTAAAGTTTATTGTTCACCCAGTCCACAGCAAGGTTTTCAGGATAATCAACAGACACATTAAGGATCACCTGTAAATTTGAGCCATCCATGTCGACTGAAAACACCTAGCCCACAAACAGAATGATTAAAGTAAATCAAATCTCTGGTGCTTAGAATTCCTACATATAGAATAACTGTCCAAGTAAGTAAAAAGATTAAAATATATCCAATTTCCAACCATAATCACATTTAAAAATATATACAGAATATCCTTTCATTTAATAATCGTGTGTAATAAAGCCTAGTTTCTGATTACACATGCATCATCCAGCTAGCTTATCTGTTCAGTAGCATTTAAGTGGAGCCACAGGAACCGTACTGTGAAACCACTGCCCTACTGATTTCAAGATGGCACTGGTTTCTCAGGGTGGACCACTTGGCATTGTAACAGAAGCCAAGGCACCACTGCTCTTTGCAGTGGAAACCAAACCCGTCTTAGAGACTAGGATTCTCGTCTGACCCGTTTACCGGAAACATAAGCTGTGGAAGAAGTCGCTGTTTTGGCTTTCGCTCAGACCCCCTGCCTGGAGCCCACAACAATTCTGAAGATTGGGGGTACTAATCGCAGATCCCCAGCTCTTAATATGCCCTTGCTTTTCAGTTCTATAGCAGGGGTTAAAACCCGAGAGCAGCCAAGAGCTCAAACAAAGCCCTCTGAGTCAGCCAAGGAATGCATAAAACAGGCTAGATGCAAACAAATACGGGCCAGTCACTTGCTACGCTCTTAGGTTACATAAAATTGAGTAGAAATATGCAGTTTAGAGCATATCCCAAAACCTTGTGAGGATTGGAAAAAAGGCAGACTATGTGGAAGACCAGATCCAGCCACTCTGGCTGGAGCCAAGCAGCTCTGCCATCATTACAGTATTAGTAGTATCTACAGGAATCAGTCAAAGAGTCGCTGTCAAGTGTCCAACTTCTGTCACGACTTGAGCGCATGGACAAACATCAAGCATGCTGATCCTGAAGACATAGGGTACTTTTTTCTAAAACTGGCTTGTTCCAGTAGCCTCAGCTGGGGGTGGGGGGAGGGAAGTGGGCTACTGGGGGCATCACAGTGCCACACACAGTTTGATGGACTGGTCTTACATTGGAGTTTGACCAAAGGGTAGAGTCTGACTGTGTGTGTGTGTGTGTGTGTGTGTGTGTGTGTGTGTGTGTGTGTGTGTGTGTGTGTGGGAGTGTGTGCGTGCAGATTTGAGAGATAGAGAGAAAGAGAGAGAGACAGAGAGAGAGAGGGAGAGAGAGAGAGAGAGAGAGAGAAAGAGAGGACAAATATATACATCTGAAGGGGCAGGAATTGAAGTACATAAGCATAAGTACAAGAAAGAACAAAAATAATGAACAGCTTTGTTTTCATCAATAAATGTAACAGCAATAGCACTTAGCCTGTAAAGGTTAGCACCTCAGGTATCTATTAAATACCACTAATTAAAATGTGCAAACTGAGAAACCCTGACAGATGCCAGAACTTTAAATGGACTTTGGTGAGATATACAATGCGATGCATAGCTGCCAACAATGCTGTCTTTGTTAAAGACGACAGCACCATGAGCACCACGGCCTGTAGTTTGAAAGGTCCTACTACAGGAAATTAAAAAGTTTTTTTTCAGGAACATTTAGATACTAAAAGCTTATTTGATTATGGCATTAGTTACCTTGTTTTGGATGGTGTCAGTCCAGAAGACCCTTTGCAGCTGGTAATGAAAATCCACGCCCACAGCCACTCCTCTGTTCTCAGAGTGAACCAGGACTCGAGAGCTGTGACCATGGGTATCTCCAATCAGCAAGTCTCGTCCATTAGAAAAAAGTAAAGATGGCACTCCAGCTGTATGGATGCAATTTAAAAACATTATTTCATTCTTGCTGTTTTCCTTCTTTCTTTCATTTTTACATCGGAAGAATAAAGAAAATATTTCCATTTAAAAGCAGTACATCAGTAATGGTTGAGACAGGATCTTGCCCAAAGCCATGATAAAATACAACACAGAAATTGACAAATTGATGTTGTTTGTGGGATTTTTATATTGTTTTCAGATGCAGGCTCAGTGGAGCACTAAGGACACACAGTAAAGGAAATTAAAAAATTCCACTATGACCATAAATGGGTTAAGGTGGAGTTGAAATTCAATAAAACAAGCCTAGCTTTGATTAAAATCAAACAGTGTATTTCTACTCTCACAAGCCAGACTTTCATCAGTCTGTTTCTCTTTGTCTCACAAACATGGCCAATGGATTTATACTGCAGATGAACAACCATAGATGCTATTTCACTCACTCTTATTCACTCATTTGCTGAACCGTTTAATCCCTACGACTAGGGTCGCGGAAAGGCTAGCCAGGGTACACCCAGGGAAGCTTGCCACACTCACACCAGGGGTCAATTTTTAGCAGCCAATTAGCAGCCAATTAGCCTAATGTGCATGTCTTTGGGCTGTAGGATGAAATCAAAGTACAGAGAGAAAACCCACGCAAGCATGGGGACACCATGCAAACTCCACACAGTAACGTCCAAGCATGGGCATCAAACCCAGGACCTTCTTGCCGTGAAGCGGACGTGCTGACCAGTACGCCACTGTACCACTCACAAACGCTATCTGTATTACACAAACAAATATGTCTCATGTTTGTGTATTTAAATACCTTTTAAAGTCAGAAAGCTATGGGTTTTCCTAATTCCTGTTATTATAGCTTGATCTAAAAATATGTTTGTTTGCCAAATATACTTTGATTTCTCTTGGACTCCAAACAGCCAAAAAAATTTAATCACCCAGTATCCTGAAGCTTGTCACTAGAAAATATCAGACAGTTAGCACACAGTGGAAGATATTTTATATCAACGTGGTCAGACATCAGCAGTGTAAAGTACAAAACAATCGATAAATCAACCAATCAATTGACAGATATATAAATAAGCGTGACTTGAAACAACAGGGAAGCACCCTCCATCTGGGTGAACAGATGCATTAGGCATGATTGGTCAGGATGCCAACAAAGCCAGGATTCAGAAAGGGCTGAGCACTCGCCACTTGCCAGGGTTGTGTTGTTTATTTGCTTCTATTACTTCATATAATGTAGACTTTGCTGTAGATGCTTTACACTGGGTGTGTATGCCACAAGAGTAAAGGGATTAAAAAAAACTAAATAGCTATGACTATAAACACATGATCTGACATACATTTTAGACTCTTTTATTACACCATATATACAGCAGTACATACACTACCTCTAAGCATATCTCTATACATATAATGAGAATGAAACTTTGTTATGTTGGATGTGCGGTCAGCTGTCATTCAGTGCAGTACATAAACAAGGCTGGCTGAGAAAACGGTCAGCCACAACAAAGCACAGGGCAGAGTGCAGGGGGAGGGGTGCTTGCTAAGTAGATTTAGACGAAGGAGAGAAGTACAGATTGTGCAACATGTTACTAACAAAAGGCCCATACAATCCTATATCTATCATATCAACACAAACTACACTCCGCTGGAACCAGATGTCATGACCCTGAACTTCAAACGAATTCTCCAACTTCTTCTATCTCATGTTTCTTGTTATCTTCATCTTCTATGTCATATTTTAAATATTACAATAAACAGGTTAACAGTCACTCACAGGAGGTGTTGGCTCTGCAGTATCTGTGTTGCTCCAACATGTAGCCCTCCTTACAGCTGCAGCGGTGCGTACCAATCCGATCTTCACACAGCTGATCACACACCCCCCACAACTGGCAGTCATCATAGTCTAATACATGAAATAACATGAAAAAGAATCAAGACCCAATCAGGATAAAGTGCATAAGGTTTCACTGGGCACAAGATTCATCATAAGATGTGATACTTATGGCTGGAATATTAGCTAAATTGTGTTTATGCTCAAAATATTTATAAGGTTATAAGATTTTACCGATGCAGGAGCGGCTGTTATTAATGCTGACCACATAGCCTGAAGGACAGGAGCAGGTACCACCTTCAGGAGATGCCACACACCGATGCTCACAGCTCAGAGATGCGCAGCGCCAGATACCTGAAAATAATAGGAATGAACTTTACATTATCTCAGTAATATTCAAAGCAGAAAGAAACCTCTGAGACACATCTGAGTCCATTCAACCATCCATTATTTCTACTGCCTATCCGTCAGGGTAAGCTGGCTGACTTCAGGCAAGAGGTGAACAGATCACCAAACAACTGTAGGAATAACACATAAACAAACTTTAGAGTAGCCAGTTGACCTAATCTGCACATATTTTAAACTGGAGGAGAAAACGCACACACAAAGCACGTCCAGTGTACCCGGAGGAAACCCACGCAAGCTGCACCACCGTGCCACACTCATCTTAATAATAACTTTAAGTATTAATTATTTAATAAAACTCTTTTTTACATTTTTTTTAATTGTTTTATCCATTCATTCATTCATTCATATCCTTAACCACTTAATCTGCTTAAACCACCCTGAACAGCTCGTCAGTCCATCACAGGGTCAACACACAGCCATTTGCACTCACACCTAGGGGTAATTTGGAAAAGCCAATCAGCCTAAGGTTCATGTCTTTGGACTGTGCGAGAAAACCGGAGTACCCAGTAGAAACCCATGCAAGCATGGGGACAACAAGCAGAAACGGCCTTGCCAAGCCCGGGACTTAAACCCAGCACCTTGTTGCTATGAGGCGACCACGCTAACCACTATGCCCCTGTGTCATCCATGGTCTCTAACAAACAATATTTTTCTGGCACGTATTTTAATAGTAAATGTTTGAACAGGCCCAGAATTGAGTGTAACAGTGTGTAAATCTTTCTACTCTTTTTGAAAAGGTACTAACTGCAGTTGTGTCCGGCAGTAGAGTTGGTCTCATCTTCTCCGTCAGGACAGTGAGGTGTGCCATCACAGAGTTGCCCCATAGGGATACAAATACCAGACGAGGGACATGGCCATTCACCAGGATAACACTCATGCAGGACGTTATCTACAGACATGACGCGATAAAGTATATATTGTCATTTACCAAGGAAAGCAATCAATAATCTCTGTATATGTACACTATGTAATGAAAAATACATGAAAATGTAAATCACAATTTCTTTTGGTTATTTATTTTTTCAAAACAAAATTAAAAGCTCTGAGCCAATAAAATTAAACCCAAAGAAACATTGTGAAAACAGCAAATTTTCTATATTGCAGTAAGAAGCAGCATGGCATAGTCTGTATTGCCTGGGAAAACACTGTCAATTTAAATTATGTGAAGTAACCACTCTGAAAGGGTCACATGGGAGTTGAGGGTGCTTAACCCAGACACTCGAGGCGCAAGAGCACTGGATGATGGTCTGGAGTATAAATGGCTAAGAATAGCCCACATGGTACACAGCAGCCATTTTAGTGATAGCCAAGTGCAGGTTAACACAATACAATCCCTATGACACTCACATTGTACATATATCACTTCTTTCTACTTTTATGTATACTGATGTTTTCTTGCTCCTGATGTTTAGATACAGAATATTTGAAGAGCCCTTTTCCAAAACGCCACAAATCCACTTCTATTGTTTCAAGAAAAATAAGATTTTTCTACCCACTGCCCAGTATCTTGACAACATCTTTGTTCTTTGTATTAATGTCATGTCATTTTCTGAACCGCTTAATCCTAATTAGGGTCGCAGGGTGGCTGGTGCCCATCTCAGCCGACTCCGGGTGAGGGCAGAGTACACCCTGGACAGCTCGCCAGGCCATCGCAGGGCAGAAACACGCTGACGGCTATGCA
>JAOUQZ010000047.1:20716979-20731229 GCA_028564935.1 Neosilurus hyrtlii | reverse complement strand
ACATGGCCGGCATTTGATAACCCAGTTAGCTGCACTGGGGGGACAACAGTGAGAACCCGTCGATAGTGGGGCTTGAAGCCCTGACCTTGGGATCAGTAATCCAGCACCTTACCACCAGTCCACCACTGCCCTCTTTGTATTAATACTTTATTTAAATTGGTTTTAACACTCTCTGTTATTTAAAACTGCAGCAACATTAAAGTTTCCCCTTCAAATTATATATATTTATTTAAACTTCCACAAATAAATGTGACGCGCTGCAGCATATTATGGATTAAGTAGATAATCTGACATATCAAGATATTCATTAATTTGGAATAAGAATTGAATATGCTTTAAAATGAGGTATAAATCATGATTACAGCATGAAAATCAATTGAGTCACATCACTTCGTATGTCGCTAATCAGGAAATACTTTTGAGGAAAATAGCAATTACGGTCACAGAACCAGTTTCTGAATGTCCCCATTCAGCATCCATACACTAAACGAATCCGGCTCTCAACCAGTCAGCGCGATCGTCCTAGCATCATCCTAGCAACAGATGAGTTCTATTTACACAGAGTCATGTCTTTAAAGGAGACATGAGGAGAAGTTCTGGGGCTTCTTATCGGTTTCCATTTATATGATTCAGGGAATCCTTCTGGGATACTGTAAGCAGGCAGTACCGAATATGAATAATAAGGAAATGAGAAATCGAAAAAGTTGATTGAAAATGAGCAACATAAGTGGATATTTCTGTTGTTTTACAACAACTTGGATATGGACCCCTTTCTTAAACAAGTATTTTATCCTGAATAGATTGTGTTTATGGATATTTAAACTTGGTTATGTAAAAGATTTTGCTTTGAAGGATGTATTTTGGTGATATCGCATCTTCATCCAGGTAAGCCATTTTCAACTTACTTACTGCTTGGCTAAGAGGAGATATCACAGTTTGCTAAAAAACTGGCATTGCGTTTATCACGAGATGGAAACAAACGTCCAACTGGCGTGCTTGATTATAGGGGATAATCGTATTTGAATGACAACCAAATGCAGCAGTTTGATTCAGCCTCTGAACAGGGCACTACAGTATTACTTACTTGTTTTCAAGAAAATGGCACTTACCGCATTTTGAAAAAGAGCTCATTTATTATTTCATAGCTGACCCAGGATTCACAAAGTTCAAATCAAAAGGATATTATCCAGCCTCAGTGACTAATCCAATACACTTCGGATGGGAACTGATAACTTTTAACTATTCACTGCCACCCAAAGAAAACGGGTTTCTTTTGATTCTGGTTCCTCTCAAAATTTCATTCTCAGGTTTTTCCCCTCCACTATATCTGCATATCTTTAGACTGTGCAAAGTAACCAGAGCACCCAGAGGAAACCCATGCAAGTTCCGTGAGAACATGCAAACTCCATAGAGAAACAAGCCCAGGACTCAAACCGAGGACTCTCTTGCTGTGAGGCCAACGTGATAACCACCGCGGCCCGTGCTGCCCATATTATAAAATTTCCTTTAGTGATTATTATGGGATTCTGAAAAGATCAGAAGATACACTGGTGCTGTTATCCTGAACTCTCAAAAAATCAAAGGGAGGAAAATATTGCTTTTCTTTTAAATACTGTCACCCACCACAGCCTCGTTCATCAGCATTGTCTCCACAGTCGTCCTCTCCATCACACAACCAGAGCTGATGTATACAGCGACCACTGGGGCAAGTGAAGAAAGTTCCTTTACATGTAGGGTAAGCTGGAGTGAAAGGATATCACAAAAGGGTCAGTAAGTAAGCGATAATGCATAATTACTGCAAAATAAAGCCCGAAAAAAAAAGACCAGGACATAGATGTGTAGCAGAGGGGTCTTGAATCACCCTCAAGATAATGACTGACTGGCTCTCTTTTTTACATGGCTACTTACTAAGAAAAATCAATAATTTGACACAAAATACTCACTCACTCACTCATTTGTCCAACTGCTTAATCCTACTAGGGTCATGGGGAGGCTGAAGCCTATCTCAGCCGACACTGGGCAAAGGCAGGGTACACTCTAAACAGCTTGTCAGACCATTGCAGGGCAACACACACTCATACAAAGACACATACTACCATTCACACTCACACCTGGGGCAATTTGGAACAGCCAGTTAACCTAATGTGCATATCTTTGGACAGTAGGAGGAAACCGGAGTACCTGGAGGAAACCAATGCAAGCACGGGGAGAATATTCAAACTCCCCACAGAAATGCCCAAGCCTGGGACCTTGTTGCTGTGAGGCGGACGTGTTAACCACTACACCACCGTGACACCCACACAAGATATTGATTTAGAAATTATTTAATGAATTGAAAATTATTTTATTGCTTCTGATAATGGCGCACTCCATAGCAATGGTCAGTTATACTTAATGAAAAAAAACAACAGACTACCAATGAACTGTGTTATAAATAAAGATAAACTTTTAACCCCAATCAGAAGTCCCGTTAATGTTACAGTGATGTACTTACTACAGTTCTGTTCATCACTCATGTCCCCACAATCATCGTCATGGTCACAGAGGTACCCAAGTGGAATACACTCTCCATTATTGCACTGAAAGTGGTCACTACTGCATCGGTGAGCTGCACAAAACAGACCAGTGCACTTGCATTAGGTTCTCGTCCATAATGTTTACACAGTGTAATATCTGTACACTGGAGTCTGCGTGGGTCTTACATTGTGTAGCTATACACTGTGCAAATATTAAGTTAAAAGGAAACTGAAAAAAACCCAGCATGGACAGTGTATTAAGATGAAAGTGTTGGTATTTTCAGAAAGATATTTAGAGCATGTATTAGGAGTGAGTTTCTCCTGCCAAGGAAGGACACTCACTGCAGTTGGCCTCGTCTGAGCTGTCTCGGCAGTTGAACACCTGGTCACAGTGCTGGCTCGTGTTATAACATGCCCCACTGGCACACCTCAACTCTGGGCACTCTGCATAGTCTGGAGGAGAGAAAAGAGGAGACAGAGAGAGAGAGAGATAGAGACACAGAGAGAGAGACAGAGAGAGAGAGAGAGACAGAGAGAGAGAGAGAGAGAGAGAGAGAGAGAGAGAGAAAGAGTGAGAGAGAGAGAGCGATAGAGAAAGAGTGAGTGTGTGAGAGAGAGAGAGAGAGAGAGAAATAGCGTCCAGTTCCAGCCATCACTCATTCGTTCCATTAAATACTATAATTAGTTTGTAATACAACACAGCTACTTATGGTGTTTAGTGACAACCTGCATGTTCCTCCAAAGGAAGGCTTTCAAGCGCAAATATTATAAACATAATGATGAACCTTTAAATCTGTATGCATGGAAGTATTCTGCATGATATGCATGCCTTTAATTATACTGTTTAGTGTGCAGTGGTGGGTGCCAAGAGTTTTGGAGTAGTGTTTGAACAGAGCTTTGCACTAATCCACCAAGGAATCTGAAATGTCCTTCTAACAACAAAAAGCATACTGTGGCTATTGCTGTCAATCATCAAGCCTCTTAATCGTACAAATTGATTAAAATGCCTCAGGGGTCAGTGATAGTGGAGACATATGAGTATCTATCCTAAAACACACAAACGGATACCTATAGCGGACTTACAGCAGTTGCTTTCATCCGACCCGTCTGAGCAGTCAGGCAGATGGTCACACCTGTACTCCGCCGGGATGCATGCACCATTTGTGCAGCTGAACTGTACACTTGAACAGGTCCTGCCAGCTAAGAAAACACCAAGCATCACATTTTTAATATATGTTCTGGGTGGTCCATACACATAAACATGACCAAAGGATATGCCACTTATTTGCCCCTTTGGTACTATTGCCCACACACTGAAGTTATCGTGTTTCACAGGCATGGAGGATATTACATTCCTTTACATTAATGAGAAGGTGAGAAAGGGGAGGACATACGGCAGTGCTGTCTCTCGTCTGAGCCATCTTCACAGTCCTCCTCGTCATCGCATACCCAGTGAACCGGAATACACTCGCCGTCGCTCAGACACTGGAACTGGGCCGCCTCACAGGTCGTTTGGGCTGAGAGAACACAGTAAGTCCGTTTAATTAACTCATGGAAGGAGGTGTAGACAAATCTGCACACAGAGCTTTCCCTTCAGGAATTTCATATGAAACTAAAGGTTTGCTTTAAGCCAGATTCTTCAGCTTCTATATAAAACTTAATATTTCAGCTAATTATTTCAGTGCAGAAGATAATACATTTTGCATTACATTGCATTCCATCCTTTATAGCACAGCGCTATTGAATTCTACATGAGTAGTGTTGGTCAGTATGCTAAATACTTTACATAATCACACTTTGTTAAAACCCATTCACAAACAACCTCCAATTTTTTATGTTTTTTTTTATTAAATTTTTTTGGATGCATTAAGCGGTTTAGTGGTTAGCATGTCCGCCTCAAAGCAAGAAGGTGATGGGTTTAGCTCCCGGGCTGGACTTCTATGTGGAGTTTGAATGTTCTCCCTGTGCCTGTGTGGGTTTCCTCCAGATACTGCGAGGTAAGCTGTTCAGAGTGTACCTTTCTTAGTGTTGTCTGAGATCCAGTGACCCTAATAGTAGGATTAAGTGGTTTGGCAATGGGGTGATGAGTGAGTGAATTTAGTGGCAATACGACAGAAGGCACTGACATAAGTTTAGGTGAGGTGGACTTGAAAGCTGTGTAGTTGCATTAATGTCACTGCCATGGACAGGATACGTCAGGTCTGCCAGTCAAATTGTATGATTTCCAATGCAAAATGTAGCGATTGTTACAAGACAACAATACGATATTCCTGTGATACTCGGTTTATGTACGATCAGTATATGACTCAACCTACTTTCGTGTTGTCATATGATACATGTGGTTATATGAAGAACTACTGTGGGTTTAAGGTAGGGCAATAATAGAAGTATTGTAAGAAAACTGGACAATTCCGAGAGCATCAGATGACCCAAAACATATGAAATTTGCATGTCTATCATTAATACAGCTGTAGGGTACAACAGACCGAGGAAATGGACCTGATGTTAAGAATCACCTACAAGACAAACACTTTAAACACATTCAAAACTTCACGACAAGTGTCCATACCGGCATTTTTCGTCGACACACCCACAATCGTCTTAGGGATTTCACCAATTTATTTTTCGTGGACCTGGTTAACTGGTGTGTGACGTATATGAAAGGGGCTTAACTGTCAGTAAGTCAGTGTGGAGGATTTTTCTGACTTTCTGTTTTAACTCATCCAGCTGTTTTTTATTTATCACCGATATGGTGTGACTTGTTACACTGGCTGCTAATAATGTTATGGAAGAGCCAGCGTGAGATTTACTTACGGCAGCCACTCTCATCTGAATCATCAGCGCAGTCTGCAATGCCATCACAGTGCCAGCCTGCTGGGATGCATCTCCCTGTGCCACAGCGGAACTGACCAACTTCGCAACTTGAACCTGCACAGACATTAAAACGCAAATCAATCACAAAATTGATTGACTTCTATCATCAATTTCCAAAAATAAATTAGATGAAGCCACTGTGAACAGACCATAAGATTTAGGAACAAACAAACAAACAAACAAATCTACCTCTGTGTTGTGCTCTGCATACAAACCAACCTAAATCATCCCATCCCTCAATCAAGACCCCTCTTATCATACATACACAAAATTGATAGGACTCTATATTCCTGTAATGAAAACACAAAAATGCTCTTTAAGTGAAGGTGGAGTTAAAGCTTGCTATTGATGAAGTACTCAGTTAAAAGCAGCGACAGGCAGCGGAGCAAAGTGCACCAGCCAAACAGCCGACACTCACTCAGCCCTCGCTGTTCTCTTCCCAATCCCTCCTTTTGATCTCTGTTTGTGAGTGGCATCTCAAGAGATAACGTACCACCCTTCTACCTTCCCTGCTGGGCTCTGCAAGATATCGACTGGGGCAGCATAGTTCAGCCGAGGAGGCCTCCATCAGAGCTGCTGGAGAAACGCATTGCGTGATTTTGATTGTCTCTCACTGACATTCTGATTAATGGTGCATGCTGTTCCTTGTCAGGAACGTAATTGGGATGAATAGTGGTACCGTGTGGTACCACAGCCCTTACACCCAAATTCCAAAAGCTGAAGGGAGATGTAAGTTGAAGAAAAGTGGGTAAAGGCAAGAGCTAATGTGTAAATATGTGCTAGTAATGGTTACATTCAAACAAGCCTTTAAACAGAAAATTTTAATATTAGTTCAGGCTTTTGAAAAGTTCTATCTCAACTCTTTGAGTTGATAGTCTGTGTTCCTTTTTTTATTTTTTATTTATTAATTTCCCTATGTCTATACCACATGGCCAAGATAGCAATGCTTCTATAACAGAAAATTTTTTTACAATAGGTTTATATTAATGCACTAATTCTAATATGTTACTGATTCTAATAGGAATAACATATTCACAGGGACTCACATGCTAGGTGATCCACCTAATCCAATTATTCATCTAATTATTTAACATTTATAGAAGAAGTTTCAATGTCAGCAAGTTTTCTGTCATGGGATAGTCTTAAGGACAGAGAACTTTGCACTTTCTGGTTTCTTAGTAACAGTGCAAAGAATATTTTAATTTTTTTGGTCTTATTAAGTTTAAGGAAGAAAACAGAGAAACTGCTGGAGGATGCCTGTTTATAGCTGTTATAACATAAGTAATAACAACAAACTTGTCTCATGGACAAAATGGAGTTATAAAATGTCAAAAAGGAAAAAATACAATCATTGGCAAATCACAGCTGTTTAAGTACAATGCTGTTATTGGAAATTAATGCAGAACATATTGTTATGGGAAACAAATGAACTTCATGTCTGGTTACGTCAGACCTCTCTGTCACTGTTTATTTTCTTAGGACAGAATGGCCTGTATGGCCTGGCGACCTGTCCAGGGTGTACTCCACAATCGCCCAGAGACGGCTGAGATGGGCGCCAGCCTCCCCGCAACCCTAAATAGGATTAAGCAGCTTAGAAAATTAATGAATGAATGAATGAAGAATGGCCTGTTGTGTTTTATTCCTATCATGACGTTTGACTGGATATTAAAAGGTTTGCAGAACACATAAGGGCATTGGGTGGTTCTGTATGGAGTTTGCATGTTATCCCTGTTAGGCTAATTGGCTGTTTCAAATTGCCCCTAGGTGTAAGTGTGTATGGTTGTGTGTGTTTGCCCTGCAATGATCTGGTAAGCTGTTCAGGGTGTACACCGCCTTCGCCCCGTGCTGGCTGAGATAGGCACCAGCCTCCAAGTGAGCCTAATAAAATTAGGTGGTTCGGCAAATGAGCGAATGAGTGCAGAACACACTTTTAAATAGCTTTCTGTAAAAGAAAAAAGACGAGCTGTAGGAAAACATCGATACACTTAACTATCATGATATATTTTGCTAAACTGTATTGAATCCCGAAAACGCTATTGACAGTGTAGTTAATGTTAATGGTTTGTGGCAGACATGGGTGGACTTTGTGTTGTGTTTAAACACCCGACCGCTACATAGCTGTGTTGTAATCTATCTTCACCCATTTGGCTCTTCCTCTCCAATGCAACAATGTAAACTGAGACAGGAAGTGGTGTAAGGGTGCACCACTAACATTAGCATTAGCAAACCTAGCTGACTAATAATATTACCACCAACGGCTGAACTTGAAAGAGATACAGTGCTGGGCAGTGGAGAGCTTATTTTGGCTTCCAGAATAAAGAAGGCCCTTAGGAGGTAAACAAAAGACATGCTGGTTGCTAATGTTGTCTGTGTTTTAATGAATTAACCTAAAGAACACGGCAAGCATGTTTTTAAACTGATATAGCAGATTTGCTGAGATTGCACAAAGAGTAATATTGATTGATGGTGCTGGATGTCACAGAGACTGTTAGCGATGTAAATGCAGATCCCACTCATATGATTGCATATAAAACATTTTAACTCACATTTTATGCATATGGTGGTGTGTTCCTGAAACCATGATAGTAAATTTTGTCTCTTGCACTATATAATCTTACTTATGGCACCACATTATATCATGCCATCATGAAACATATTGCAATAACAGATTCTTGGTAATACACAGCCCAACGTAATTATTTAAACTTTATTGGCCAGTGGTGCCACTGCTCGTATGATGTCATCATGTTTAGAATGTTCACTTCTCTTCCCTGACTCACACATACTCATAGATTTTGCTCAATTTCAATCTAAAGAAATACAAAAAATCCTAAAGTGATGTGGAGTATCATTTTATTGATGATCCAGGACAATTATTAAGCGTCTTTATTTATTTATTTTTATCTAAATTAATAGGTTTTTTTAAAGTGTGCAATAATGTCGATTAATCCTGAAAAAGCTTTAAACTGTTTTGAAAGGAACGACACTGAAACCTGCTGTTCACTGAACTAAGAAAGCACAAGAAGCTTAAGTATGCTAGGAGCAGCCAAAGAGCAACACTCAGAAAAAGGCTACGCTGTGAGGTCAGCATTTGACATTTAGCCTCCCAGCAACTTAGCCAAAAAAATCCCCTGCAACCGTCGAACCATTCAGCTGACACAGCTTAGTGCTTCCTTGCTGTAATACAACGATATACAGTGAACTGGGAGAAGGACAAGTACTAATTTTGCAATCTGCTGTAATAACACTTTATTAAGGATAATAAATATGCTATCTGCATAAGTACTTTACAAAACAACTTTTTACTTTTTATAAAACTATTCCACATATATTCCACATATTTGGGAAGTTTTTCATCTCCTTTTCATAAAGACAGGTACCATTCTATCAAACTGCAACCTCCATGTTCAGACCCCCACAAAGCATTACAGTCAAGTCGTTCTCATATCCAGAGGTCCTGACTTGCATTAACAAGGCCACAGCAACCCCAGCAGCCTTAAAGCGTGCCAGCCAAATGGATTTCCAATTAACTCCTCCAACAGCCAATTGGAAAGCCAGCCTTTTTCCTGCTCAGTTTACTAATGATAAAATTGCTCCTCCGCTTACTCAAAGGCAGGCTTTGTTCAGGGGACACGATCCCGGAGGTTTCGGCAGCGTCTGTAACACACAGGTAGACAACTGGCACACACGGCATTGGCAGAGCAGGACAAGCTCACTGACACAAGTCACACAACTGGAGTTAATCATCGTGCCAGCATAGGTGAAATATGAGTCTTCTACTGAATACGACTGAAGAAAAAGATCATGCCTTGGAGGAACCCCAGTATATTCCTGATAGACCATATCAATCTCAGTCAGCTATTTCAGACGTTAAACTCTAAACCCAGCAGACGTTTCCCTGACCTCAACTAGCATTTATGGGCTTATGTCTGAGCTCAGTATCTATACATTAGGTTAACAGTGTTAAACCGACATTGCCAAGAGAGAGAGAGAGAGAGAGAGAGAGATGTATCTGCTGCTGTCTTTGAATTAACGCCAGGGTTTTCTGATCATATCGGTGCTGGGAAAGGTAACAGACAAAGTGTAATGTGCATTTTAAACATCATCATGTGTGTGTAACTCTTCCGAAAAACAAACCCTTTACTTATCAATCATTCTAGCAATTTCCCAACAGGGCCTAAAGGGGATTTTATTTCAAGGTCTTAATTTAGGATTAAAAATGGAACTGCCCTTACTGAGAATGGCAACAATAAGAGAGAAGAGCAACATGACTGTCTCCTTGGTCAATGTTTGGAGAGGGGCTTGTATTATGTAAATGAATTTGTCCTGTAGGAGAGCTATATAACTTTTTTTTCTTTCTTTCATTCGCCTTTGCTCAGACTGTTTTGTTGGTTTAGTGTTTTCTTTTCTTTTCTTTTTTTTTTTTGCTCCCCTTTTCCTTCTTTCGGACTATGTCTTTTCTAATTAGCCAACTTAAACCCACAGCAGGCGAGAATCCCGAACATTATCTGAGGGGAAAGATAAGGGGGACACCCTACCACCAGTCCACAAAGGGCAGCAGCAGAGGAATTTTCATTAGAATGACGCCTCCAAAAGGCTTAGACCCCACTGGGTGATAACAATGGCACAATAGGCCGGCTGGCTGGCCTGTAGCCCCATAACCGAAAGTGTCAGTACACTAAAGGAGCCCACAGAGATGGATAGTGAAATAGAGGAATACAGTAAAGCCTGATAGAGACCCCTCTTGGCCCGTCATTCTTTCCCCTCTCCCCAACCAAAAACAAAACAAAAAAAAAGTAAATACAAGAGCGCTTGCAAGCCACAACATCTCTTTCTGGGCTCGTGGAGGCCATGGGAGAGGTTTTGCCTCTTTCATCAAAGCTGTCTTGTTTTGGTGCGTCGCAGGAGACTGGATGAACGTGGTAGGGGGGAGACGGGCAGCACCAAGTGCTTGGGCCAGCCTTTGCTGTCAGAGCAGAGGGCTGTTGCCCGTTTCATATGGAAATGTATGTGGCCAAATGAAGTCAATTGCTTAACAACTGACTTTGGCTCTTGCAGCTTCACTGAAAAGATCCAGCGGTACACAGACGGGCTTTGGCATAAATGTAAAGCAATGAGGAGCGATGTTGATCGGTGAGGCTCCCTCCCTATTAAGTCATTCTGTTCCGCACTGATGATTTTCGGGATTTTAGCAAATAATTTACTGGAAGCGTTAAACTGGGATTTGAAACATGCATTAAAAAATAGCACATTATAAATTATTTGATAAAAAATGAATCAAGTGAACTATAAAATACTTTCCAGTGTCAACTTCTGGTATTCTGAAACCCTGAATGCATGGACGTTTTGCCAAACTCCCAGATACACACTGGGATATTACCAGTCTAGCACATCTAATAAAAAAGTGACCTTTAAAATGTTACGACTATAATAATTTATTTATATTACAACTGCAGTCCATACATACATTTGCTGGTAATAATGCTGCTAAGTGTACGCAGGGCGCTAAGAAGCTTTTGTTACTACCAACTGTGCTAGCTTTTGTTCATATTTCTATTATAGCAGTACTCTTGCACAAGGATTTACACCATGAAAAAAGTTTGCCACATTCTTCTATCCGGAATTGGTAGGAATTATAAAATGTGGAAAACGATGCCCTGTGAAATCAGATATCAGCAAACTTTTACTCTATTAAAGTTAATAAGAACACCATATGTCATGTGCCTGGTTAAGAAAATCGAGTAGTGGGTTATAGTGTGCAGGTGGTCCAGAACAAGGAACACTAGTAGTGACTGTTTACTCAGGATCTGCAAGTCCTGCAGTGCCATGAAGAAGAAATGCTTACTAGTGCATAAAAAAAACACTAAAAAAGCTAAGGTGAACCATTAACAGCTTATATATCATATTCAGCACTTCCATAAGCTTGTTTTGTATGTAAAAAATAATCCCAGTTACAAAATGCCTTCATCATCATGTTTTCCATGAATATTCAACTTACACTAACAAATAATTATAAACAAACGAGCAGCATTTTTGTAAACTAGTTACTTATAAACTCTAAATCACGACTGAAGTGCATGTGATGCCAGTGTAAGTGCAAACATAGCACCTTTAAAACACCTTAATATAACCTGAAAACTGTGCACATCCAGACTGCGACGGATAACTCATTAATATCAATGATCAAACCAGTACCGTCACCTTTACCCCATGGCACAGACCAGGTCTGAAACACTAACCCTAAGGAGCCAGGCAGACGCAGCGCTCAGTGTGTTCGAGAATGCGTCCTGACCTTCTCCACTGAGGCCTTTTGGTCATTTCCTCTCATACACATGCTGAATAAAGCTGGATTAAGAAAGCCCATTCCTGGCTCGCATTTCTGAGGAGATCAAGCATGGTTGCAAGTTTAAGTTTGAGCAAAACACAATAATACAGATTCGTGTTTGTTTCAACAGAATCAACTTGCAGTTCCTGAAGTAAATGTAACGGCGCTGATAAAATTGTTACTTGCTTTTAAGGTCACAACTGTCTGAGTTCAAATTAAAACCTTTTAATGCCGCGTGTCCCACAGACTACCCTGTATCCAGTCCAACACATTTTACTGCTTTCCTTTTCTTTTTTTTTAATCACATCCACATAAACTCATGGAAAACTTTTTTATTTATTTTGTCAATTAGCTTAAACTGGTACAATACAAGCAGAGATGAATGAAAAGATCCAGGTCGGTGGTCTAAGGCTCGGGTTGGAGAAAACCCTGCTGAAATGCTAGATCATCCCTAATGACTGGTGTAACTTACAGGCCAATATTCAACACCAGGTTCAAAATATACCCTCTGTTTTGTTCCATAGGCTCTGTGATCACTCTATAAGCAACATCTAGAGCAGTCATTATTAGCCTGATGCACAGTAAGGAGCTTACATACACCGAGAGCTAAGCAAAAACAAAGCAGATTACAACCTGAGAGCCTCGGTGAGCTTCAGCAGCACGTTACACTGCATTACTTCTGGGGCTCAGGCTGCTCATGAACCCGAAAACAGTCTAACAACCCGCACAGTGCTGTAGGAAGTTGTTTGGTACTTTAAAACGAAAAGCACGGCGGTCTGAATTAGCTTTGTAGCAGCACCAGAGTCTGGGAGTCAGTCACATGCTCTCCTCTGTTACCTAGCAACGGTGAAGCACAGGCAAAAGTTCTCGAGGAGAAGTTTGGAGGAGCGCGAGGCGGCTTTGTGCGCGAGACATTCAGGGCTGTGTTTTGTTTAGAAGGTGACGTCAGCCAAAGAGCCTGTTAAATAATAATAGTTTGTTTTAACAAATAGTTTTCTTTGCAGTGAGGGAATATAGGCTGACAGAACGCTAACGTGTTTTAAACGCTGTGACCTCGTTAGTTGTGTTTAGCAGCTCCGGGGGGATTGTAACGGTGTAATCAGGCGGACGGCGACATAACGGTCGGGTACGAGCACGTGCACGTGCATGACCTCTCAGACCTTTTACCTTTTACATCCTGAACGAGTTACTGCGCGTGCACCACGCCTTTATCACTTACACCCGCTGTTACTGACACCGATTAAAACACAAGCGTGCAAAACATATCACTGCAATAATAATGATAATAATAATAATAACCCGGGTATTTTTAATTACAGGGCTCAGATTTAAAATGACTTGAAATTAGTTTTATATTTTATAAAAACACTAATAATCCAAAATGTAGCATAAATAAGGGGTTTTCCGTCATAACGCAAAAAAAAGATGCGCTTGCTTAAAGTTTTGTCAACATAATACACACACAATTCTTTCATTCCCTTAAAAAGTGTCCAGAACTTTCCCCTCTGCTCTGGGATCAGACCTCCAGTCTCTTCCCTTTATGCAGTCAGAGCACCAGCACATCCCCGAGGTAGCCTGCGGACACCCGAGATATGTAGAAATTACGAGGACCGAAAAATACAAAAACGCTCCGACTCACCCTGACAGCTGCACGGGAGAAAGTATAAACTGAGCAAAGTCGCAGTTTGGAGCAGCAATGCTCGGTGCATGGTGATGCGCGCGCCTCGTCAAGTCAAGCACACGGAGCTCCGCCGACTAAGGTGATGCTGCGCGCGCCTTTCACTCACCCGTCCCGGGCTGATGAAAAAAGGGCGTGCACTAAAAGCTTAGACCCGAACCCCACCCCCAAGCGTGCGCGCGCGCGCGCTCGAACTCACACTAAACACACACACACACACACTCACGCGCACGGAGACGCACGCGCGCACCGAGTACACGTACACACTTCCACTCAAAGAGCCAAACCTTTCTACCGGAATACAAGAAGAACCAGGCCCATAGGTCACACTGATGCTCTCTCTCTCTCTCTCTCTCTCTCTCTCTCTCTCTCTCTCTCTCTCTCTCTCTGTTTATATATAGTGTTTATATATATATATATATATATATAGATATAGATATATATACTTACTATATACTATATACTTGACTTTAGCTCCACAGCACTTCAGGAGCTCCACTCTGCTAGCTCCTCTCAAAGCACTGTTTACCTGGATAGTCCCTCTTACTGTTCAAGTATATAAACTACAAACATCTCATTTTAGTCTTTTCCTCTCTTGTGTTTCCTTGTAGTTTATACTAATATTTTGAATTCGTGTTCGAACACTTTCCAGAGCTAGTTTTCTCATGTGTCTGTGCACTAAACTCCAGATAGGAGTATGCTATGGTATTACCTCAAAGCACAGAGCTACGCCCTGATCAGTCTCTGTCGGAGTTTTAATATGTAATTATTAATGAAGTCGGGGGCGGCACGGTGGCGCAGTGGTTAGCACGTCCGCCTCACAGCAAGAAGGTCCTGGGTTTGATTCCCAGCTCGGG
>JAOUQZ010000047.1:20695241-20713704 GCA_028564935.1 Neosilurus hyrtlii | reverse complement strand
TGAGGGAGCAACAGCATCCCAACATCACAGTTTACCAGAACTCTCTATGCCTGAGAACCCCCAGATCTGCTCCTTTATCAAATTAAAGACTATTAACAAAATGCTTTACTAAACAAGTAAGCTTTCAGCCTTGTCTTAAAAACAGAGACTGTCCCGAACATTAACTGGAAGTTTATTCCATAATTGTTGGGCTTTGTAAGAGAAAGCTCTGCCCCCTGCAGTAGTCTTCAGTATTTAGGTTATCACCAAGCAGTCTGCACCTTTAGAGTTTAGTAAGATGAAGTTAGTAATCATCCAGTGTCTAATGTCCTTTACACAATTCTCAACTTTATTAAGCTGGTTTCTCTTATCTGGCATTGCTGAAATATATAACTGTGCATCATCAGCGAAACAATGAAAGCTAATACCATGTTCTCGAATAATATTACCCAAAGGGAGCATGTATAGGGGAAAAAGCAGTGGGCCTAAGACAGAACCTTGTGGAACTCCAAACTTAACGTTAGAGCGTATAGAGGAATCACCATTTACATCTACAAACTGAAAATGGTCAGTTAAATAAGATTTAAACCAGGAGAGGGCCGTTCCCTTAATTCCAACAACATTTTCTAATCTGTCAAGGAGAATTGTATGATCAGTTGTGTCAAAGGCTGCACTAAGGTCAAGTGACATAAGCAGGGAGACACAGCTGTGGTCAGAGGCCACCAGTAAATCATTTATCACCTTAACAAATGCTGTCTCTGTGCTATGATGGGGCCTAAATCCTGACTGGTACATTGTACACATGAATGATATTCCTACAAAGATATACTTTGAAGAAGAACATAACTGCTGTGCTACAGCTTTTTCTAAGATCTTGGAGATAAAAGGGAGGTTTGATATTGGTCTATAGTTGGACCGCTGATATGGGTCGAGGTCAGGTTTTTTAATCAGAGTTTTGATAACTGCTAGTTTAAAGGATTTACGTACATAACCATTGCTAAGGGAATAATGAATTGCATTTAATAAAGGGTTAAACACTTCTGGTGGTATCTGTTTGAAGAAACATGTAGGTACTGGATCTAGCACACAGGTTGATGATTTATATGAAGAAATTAATGAGATTAGTTCTGTCTCCTGAATGGGGCTAAAACTCTCCAGTTGCTGACTTGATGGTGGTGTATTACTATTTGCCATTTTGGTTAATGACATATCTGACTTTATGTTTAGGGGATACATTTTTTGCCTGAAATTTTCAATTTTAACATCAAAAAAGATCATGAAGTCATCACTGCTATAGGTTGACCATCTGCATGTTTTATTTATGGTCTTATTTCTAGTTAATTCTGCAACAACATTAAATAAGTATTTTGGATTACTTTTGCTATCTTATTATTAGATTTGAGAAATATATTGCTTTAGAAGCACTAAGAGCTTTTTTGTAGTTAAGGAGACTCTCTTTCCATGCTTGTTGGAATACCATTAATTTAGTTTGACGCCATTTTTGTTCTAATTTACGAGTGTTCTGTTTTGGTGTGCATGTATCATCATTATACCAGGGTGCTAATTTTTTCTCTCTGATTGGTTTTCTTTTCAGAGGAGCTTCATTATCTAGCGTATAGAGTAAATTTGACTCAAAGCACTCAGTAGCTTGATCGAGTTCTGTGGGGTCTGATGGTGATCCAACCATAGTTGATAATTCTGGAAGATTATCAATAAAACTCTGAGGTGCTGGCCTTTATGTAGTATGATTTTAATTTATGTTAATAAGATTACTAAAACAAACTCTCTGAGTGTTTTGAAATTTTTGTTTAGTTCAGGGAACAGATACAGTTTCTATAACATTGAACTTGACCTTGAGTGATGACTCTGTGCAGCTAGCAGACACTCGGATTAGCCTGTTTGTCTGCTCTCCGGCCTTGGCTCTGGACTGACTAACTAGTCCTGTCCTTAGACTGTGCTATGCTGCAAGAAATGAGAGCGGCACCTTCCTGAGTGGGATGAATACCGTCCCGCCCTATCAGGCCAGGTTTACCCTCAAAAGTACACCAATTATCTATAAAGTCCACTTGGACATCCAGCAGTTCAGCGACCATAGCCTGCTGTAAGCTACATCACCACGTCGTATTGGGATGGGGCCAGTGCATATTACAGCATCGGACATTGCCTTCGCTAATTTTCACATCTCTATAAAGTTACTCTTAGTAACCTCTGACTGATGAAGGTGTATATCATTAACTCCAGCCTCTATAACTATCTTGGAGAACCTGTGCTCGCCTAAGAACCTAAGATACCCTGCTACTACCAGACTTCCCGCTGCAGGAACAACGCTACTTTCACTCTTACTAGCCCTCTCTAAAGTCTGGATATGCACTTCTAACGCTACAGTCTTCTCCATCAGTGAGCTAACTAGTGTACACCTATCACAGATAAAGTTATCACTAATGACAGAGGGAGAATTACTAAACATCCTGCACTCAACACATTGAACAAGCTGGATGGTAGCCATGATGCTAAAAACAAACCTTAGCTGGAGACTTGTTGATTCCCTCTGCGTGCTGCTTTGAAGTAGAGAAGAATTGGTGTTCGAAGAAAGAATAAATAAAATAACTAAATTGCTTCAAGAGGGGGGAAAAAGGTGTAAAACAAAAAAATTAAAATGAAATCCCTGAAATCGTAGGGAAGAAGCTAGGGTAAGAACGCCCAATGTACATGTTCTTGGACTGTGGAAGGAAATAGGAGTACCTGAAGGAAACCCACACAAGCACAGGGAGAGCATGCAAACTCCACATAATACATCCCGAGCCTGGGACTCGAACCCAGGACCTTTTTGGTGTGAGGTAGACATATTAACCACTATGCCACCATGCTGCCCTAAATAATACACAGGAACATAAGAAGTACAACCTAAAATAAGATGGTCACACATAAGCCATTAAAGCATCTTTTGAAAGTCATTCAGTTTTTTAAAAAGTGTATTGTCTACCTTAATAAACATTATGAACATATTGTGTAGCTTTTATTTATTTATTTGTTTGTTTGTTTATATATTATTTTTTGCATATTCTTGATGACATTTCTAGGATTTCAGATTTTAAACTGTGAATTTTTTCTGTGATTTTGATTCAAGCATTTTCCTGAGTTTGTGAGATGGATAAGATGGCGTACCAATCCCATGTACTATATGCTAAATTTAATGAGTTCCAACACTGGGAGGTACTGATTGGTGGCACCTAATCTGGAACAAATGATTTTAATTTCACGGATTTGAAGGAGTGATAAATGTAAACATATACATAATTATTTTCATATGACACTGTTTGTATAATTGAATAAAGAAAATTATTACAAAATATCAGTTTTATGTATGATTTGTTGGGGTATATCACCTGTATTTGATACAGGCACTGTACTAAAGAGAGTGAAATGTTTGCTTATTTAAGTATGTTGAAAAAAAATCAACAATTTCTATGGAGTGTACTTTTTCATATGTCAGTCCTTTTCGGTAATAAACTCTTTGATGTATTTGAACTTTCGTTAGCTAATGTTTATCATATTCATAATTATTATACTATTCTTTTGAAATAGCCATTCTTATCTCAGCCTGTGATCAGCTGTTAACCAGACATGAGTGAATGTGTTTAAACAATCGCAATACATTCCTGCAATACTTTCCTGCACGGTGGTGCAGTGGTTAGCATGTCCACCTCACAGCAAGAAGGATACTCTGGGTACTCTGGATTCCTCCCACAGTCCAGGCTAATTGTCTGTTCCAAATCCCCCTAGGTGTGAGTATGAATGCTTGTGTGTGTGTTGGCCCTGAGATGGCCTGGCAAGCTGTACCCCACCCCCACCCAGAATCGGCTGAGATAGGCCTCCCCATGCCCCAAATTAGAATTAAGTGGCTTAGAAAATGAATGAATGAACAAATTTATGTGTTTTTATGTTGAAGATTCGAATACATTTACAGTATTTAAACATTAGCTTGGCATACCAATAAATATGATATTGTTGTTCAGACACATTAGGATTTTATATTATACATAAAATATATTTTTATGACCTCAACCAAAATAATGAAATTGTTAAATGTCAAAATTGGCAAATATTTGTATGTATCAGACATTCAGTATTTATTAAGTATTTAGATTCAGTATTTTCCAGTAAGCAACACATCTGTCTTGTGTCTTTGACACTTACAATGCTATCACCATTTTGACTTCATGCATTCATTTGTTTTTGTTTTTTTGTTTTTTTTTAACGTTAGTTACTTGCACGCTTGCAAATCAGTTATTTACTACAGACCTCTTCCAGTGTGTTTCCTCAGTATTTCAACAATGCGTTGAAATGCCAACAGTAAAGGGTGTAATCCTGTGGTTTCTTATGAGTGTAAGTGTGCAGCTGGTCTTGCTACTGAATGTATTGCATCAAGTTCAGGCAGGTTTGTCTCTGTTGCATGATTGACTTTTCAGCTTGCCCTTTACTCCCTTGACCTTACACTGGCGACTGTGATGCCATCAACTCCACCTGACCTCTGCGGCCATCTGTTCTTAAAAAATCCTAAGAATGGCATAGATTGCTTTAAGTGTTGAATTAATCAAACAGAGAAGACATTTTCGGGCAAAACAACACTAAACATTAACGGGAGCACAGAACATTAACTAGTTAAACAGATTATTATACTAACAAGACAGGCGATAAAAAAATGAACTCGGAAATGAGCTAGTCAAAGGCAGTAAAAAGTGGTAAGCTTTGCTGCTTCTTACCACACCATAGTTGGGAAACACACTGGAGATTTAATTACTTATTTCCTCCAAGGCCAAAGTTGAATCAGCACTTAAAGAAGCCATGCTAGTCTTAACACCAGCCTCGGACACCTATCAAAAGAGATATCTATCAAGAGCTCTGCTTTTAGACAGTCCCTAAATCTATATATAATGTAATATGCAAAATCAAAAAAAAAAAGAGAGACAGAGAATTTTATGCTTTATGTTTCTATTTTAAATCGTGATATTGATGACAGCATGTGCTCCAAGAGACGTTAAAAACTGTGAGCGTCTCTCCCATTTTGATTCCAGCATTATCCACATGGAGTAATATTTTTCTTAATCCTGAATTACATGTGTAGTACATATATGTATATGAATGCCTGAATCAGTTAAAATTACTATTAAATAACAAAAATCTCTTTTTATTTGGTTTTCTTATGCTTCCATGTAATATACGACATATAAATTATTCACCTTAGGCTCAAGGAATATTGATGAAAATTCTTTTCCAATTATTATTCATTCATTAGTGTGTTTATTTGGAAGGTGGAAAAAAAACAAGGGTGTTGCATTCCTTAAGCTATAAATGATTTGATATGATTTGGTGGACTGGTAGGCATTTTTATATCTGAGGAATGGTTATGCTGAGCCACATAACAATGCAGGTATTATCTGCATCAAATCCTGAAAATCTAGTTATGATCTGTTTGTTTCTTAACATATAATATTATAAACACAGATTCCAATGAAAACCTTTATATTTTATATAATCTTTATAAATGCTCTGTAGTTTCTGTATAATGTGGAAGAAGTATCCTTCATTCTAATCCTTATATCTGCTCAAAACCTCACATGGTATATCTGTGTTTTAATGCAAATTAAAGGCAGACAGTATTGACATTAAAAAAATGGCAGATTGTTTGTGATTAATACATGCATAAAACATATGCTCACCTGAGAAACATTTATTCGACACATGGGGAGAATGCAGAGTGAAAATATGCATATAATTCTCTGATGAGCCAATGAAAAGTACATTATATTCTACGAGTGAAGGAACACTAAGTATGTTCATGTCTGTACTCGACTTCAGACTAAATTTCCTGATGCGAAAGGGCTGGGCTGTGAATGATTCATCTGGTTTACCTTGAGCACTGAGTCTACAGAGATTCTTTAGTGTTTCAACATATTGTTCCTACTTTTCACTGCAGAATGTCTTCTACAACCGCAATTACAACTTTTACAAAGTAACATCTTAGGATGCCTCTCTGGAATGTAACATAAAAATAGGGTCCCTCCTATCTTAGGGATTTTTGGCTTGCGTGATTCAAGTAGGAGCATTCCATAGTGTCAGTTCTACATGTCTGTACCCTGCAGGGATCAGAGCATACATCTTGGTCTAATGGTGCATTGGGGTCTGGTTGCCTCCCCAGTTTGTTCTGGACATGCAACTACTTGCACCATATCTGCACACGGGTCACAAGTCAACCGCACACACTCACTCAAAGTTCACAAAATCCTCTGTGTTGAGCAGTATGTCATCACACTTCTAAGAACAGGTGACCGTTCAATCTAGAGAACTGCAGTAGGGGTCCAAAAGACACCAAAGGCAAAATGCTCAAGTCTTTTTTAATTTAAACAATTTTATACTACAAGAGAAATTATACTATAAGCAGGACCTGAGAGAAAAGAAGAACCTTTAAAATACACTGCACTGCCAAAAATGATCTTGTATACTAATTTAATGTACGTAAGGACCACCTTAAACTTTGATTATAGCAAGCATTCTGTGTGGCATTGTTATAATGAACCTTTGCAACGGCACAACATTTATTTCAATCCAGACATGTATTAAAATATCATCGCAATCTTGTGTTAAGGATGGAAAAGTCAAACCACTGTATAATCTCTTCTTTAGCACATCACAAACAGTTATGCTGGTGGTAAGGTCGGGCCTCTGTGGTGCCAGTTCAGGTGTGAAAATGATTTCTCGAGCTCCCTGAACCACTCTTTGTCTATGTGAGGCCAAATTTTATATACAAGCCATCAGAAAGGAAACTGATGTGATAACCTGGTCTTCACTACATTCAGGTCATCAGCTGACTTACAATGCTGCTGAGCCTTGACCTGACCAACTGAAGTAACCTCAGATTTTATCACTGCTTCCAGAGGCTTGTACAGTGGCTGCTATGCATGGTGAGTACTCCTTACCCTTCTTACCCTGACACGCCCATCACTCTGGAACAGGGTAAATCTGAACTCAGATCACAACTTTTTCCCCTTTCTTCAGAGTCCAAAAACTATGCTTCTTAATAAGCTAGAGCCTTTTATTCAGATTACTCAGATTATTTATTTCTCATCACATTGTGTGTAAATGCTCTTACTTTCATGATTAAACATAGCCATGAGTTCTACTGTTCTTTTTTGTCTATTCAACTTTACCAAACATTTACTCGATCTCGAATCAAAGTCATTCAAGATGTTTTTCTTCTGACTTTTACATTTTCTATATTTATGACCACATTTCTTGAGATGGTTCAGCACCATCCTTTCAAACTGTAAGAAATACTACATTTCTTCCCTGAAGGTAATTCTTCAAACCTTTTCTTCCAGGTTTTAATTTGGACAATTCTCAACCCATTTTTATTAATTTCAGAAATCTCCCTTGTTGTTTGCTTGATGCAGGTCAATAATTTGACCCTTATGAAATAAAGTGACCATAACCATGGGATATGTATTTTGGTATGGTTGTTTAAAAAATGAGAGGGTACTCACTGCATCAGTTAAGCTTAAATAACATGTTGTCAGCTGAAACATTAACCACTGTAGTAATCATTCAGTTCAATTGTCTTGTCTATTTGCTCATTCAAATCCAGATGGAAACATTTATTTTTTAAAATGTATGTATGTATGTATGTATGTATGTGTATATATATATATATATATATATATATATATATATATATGTTTAATTGTTTGTTTGTTTGTTTATTTATTTATTTATATGGTCATTTATTTATTTATTTATTTATTTATTTGTTTGTTTGTTTGCTTGTTTATTTATTTATTTATTTGTTTGTTTGTTTGTTTATTTGTGGTACGCCTTTGTATTTGGATGAATTTTAGGATTTTCTCAGTATTTGGTGAGCCACCATCTTGTTTTTATGATACAGGAGCTTGCATAGACTCCACTATATCATCTAAAACCTAACAATTTATGTAAGATCAAATCCTCAGAACCCATCCACCCATGTTCACATACTTTAGAAGAAGGAATGCAATCAAAACATCTTTTTCTAAAGGATTTAATATGGTCAAAATCACAAATTTGCTCAAAATAGATCGTGCTGGAATAATCTAATTTTTAAAAATGTGGTTTATTTTTCAATAATTAGTCTCCTGTGCAGTCTACACACTTGTTCCATCAGTGATGCAGAGCTTGGATCCTCTTGATATAGAAGCTACTAGAAGCTCTGGCATTACTCCTTCTTAATCACCTTATGAACTTTTTAGCCCAACAACCTTTACTTTATTAAAAAATAATAATATATATATTAAAGAGGTCTCAGACTTTTCAGTTTAACTTGGCTGGTAACTCTCCTGCTGTTCCCGCCAATCCATCCATCATCACAGCTCTTAGCTCATCGACCATCTCCAGACAAGTGTCTTTCAGTAAATGTCAATGTACGTGAGGCACTTTCTTCCTTTATTTGGTCTTATATCTTTCATCTCTTGTGGTTTCTCACAAAACTACTTTTGATGCCTCTTCCTCTGAATGTTGAGTGCAATGCCCTGCAGTTCTTAGTCTCGCCTCTCTTATTCTGGAGATGACTTTAGTTCAGTCACCATATTATTGTTCATTTGTCATATGTTGCTTCCAGAATATGTCGAGGGTCGTCTTCAGCTTTCTGGGAGCACAGCAGTCGATCGGTATCTCTAGCCTCTTGGTTAGGGTTGATGTATTACTACATAGAAAAGGATTTGAATTTACTGTTGCTCAGAAGACACTCACCTTTTTTGATTAACTTAAATTTGACATCCAGAGGCCCAAACCTGTTCCAGTCTCAAGATGTTCCTTGCATAAAGCAAGGTCAAAAAGGTATAGTTTGATACGGTTGTTGTGGAAGAACTTGAGTGGCCTGAGCAGAGCCCTGACCTAAATCATTCTCAACATCTTTGGGATAAATCTGACTGAGCTCCAGACCTTCTCACCCAACACCAGTGCCTCATCTGATATGGCTCAGTGGGCAAATTACCACAGCCAAACCCTGCATCATTCAACCCTGCAGCACCAGAAAGGCTTTGAATGCATACTGTATATCTATGCCTATGAATCTGAGGTATTTGAAGAAACATTGTCTAGTGTGCAAAGCAAGAGACAAAGTCAAATTTTCTACTTCACCTCTTCTCCCCTCCTCCATAGCCAGGGGCTGAGTGGGAGTTCTGGATGAGCCAATGTAGAGATCCCTCCTCTCTTTAAAAGAAGGACAGAAAGCAGAAGGATCTTATTCATCAGCCCATATTCAGGATGTCCACCACTGTAGCACACTCACAAAACTAACTGGAACTGATGCTGGAGTTGATCTACACACACGTTGCTTTCACACAGGGACACAAAACACACCTGGAAAAATAATTCTCATTAAGGACTTTTACAGACAAGATAAAGTGAGTAACTGCATTTACAACAGTACTGTTATAATAATGTCAAAAATAATACTCATAATATGAGTTTTTATCCTATTAATATTATGGAGTTTATTTCTGCATTGTTTTGGAAGTTTAGGTGAAAAACTATTTCTCTTCTTTTATTGGAGAGATTGTTGTGTACTTTACACTCTTTATTGCAGTACTATGTTTCTTGCCTTGCATGCCAAAGTGATACCATGGAAACCCATTTAATGACAATGAGAAATGTTTGAGGAGCATTTTTTCCCTTTTGTCTGTACTTGTATAATAACTTGTATTTGTTATTGCAATAATAATAATAATAATAATAATAATAATAATATTAAACACAAATGAGGATCAGAAGAAGAAGAAGATGGATATCAAGAAGAAGAAGAAGAAGCAGTTTTATTCACATAGCCCTTTTTCCTGTTGACTTTACATATAAAATATGAACCTTCTATTATAAATGTCACAACTCTGGGAGAATTACTGCAAGTCACTGAAAAAAATGTTGCCAGTGACCCTAAGGATTACATTAGGCCTGCATCAGTTAAGTAAAGTGTTTTACACATCACACATTTGGGGAAGCAAAGTGCAGATTACCCACAGTCAGAAATAAGCATATACAATAAATAAATACAATTAATACACAAAACAAAACAGGGTACCTATGCAGGGAAACCCAAGAGTATCCAATTAATTCATTATTAGTTATATATCTCTCGGTCATATAACATTATCCCCACCTGACTGGTCTGCAGCTATGCTGCCCCATACAGAGCAAGCTGCAGTGTACAGTGGGTTCTAACACCTTTCCATAATAGCCAGCATAAACAGTTTTAGCAGTTTGTTCCACTGTAGCTTTTCCATAGTATCAGACCAAACATACTAGCCTTCACTCCCTATGCACATTAATAAACCATAGGCACCCATGACACTCTTGTCAGCTCATTCCTTGGACTACCTTTGGGAGGTACTTAACATGGCATACTAGGAACACTGCACAAGCCCTGTGATTTTGAAGATGCATGGACCCAGTCATTTAATCATCACAATGTGGCCACTCAGATATTTTTTCCTGCTTCCAACACATAATTTTAGAGACTGTTCACATTTGGTGCAATACATCCTACTCTAACAGGTGCTACTGTAATAACTGTAAAAAGTATTATTTGCTTCACTTGTCAGTATATGATAATGTTTTTATCACTATAGCTAATTAGTGTATACATCAATGAATGTTTAGAATGATCTCAGGAGCAACGATACACTCGGAAAACTGCTAAACAGTAGCAGAATGGTAGGGAAAAAGTGCCTGTGAGCAGCAGATTAGTGATATAGAAGTGTTCCACATAATGAGAATTTTCTCTAAAGATTCAAATCAAAACATAGTTACTCACTCACTCATTTGCCAAATTGATTAATCCTATTGGGGCTTCGGGAAGTCCTAAGTCTATCTCAGCGGACACTGGACAAAAGACGGGGGACACCGCTCGCCAGATCATTGCAGGGCCAACACACAAAACCATTCACACTCACATTCACACCTGGGGCAATATGGAACAGCCAGTTAGCCTAATGTGCATGTCGTTGGACTGTGGGCGGAAATTGGAATACCCAGAGGAAACCCACACAAGTATGGGGAGAGCATGCAAACTCCACAGAGAGATCCCCTCGCCAAGCAAGGAACTAGAACCCAGGTCCTTCTTGCTCTGAGGCAGATGTGCTAACCACTACACCACTGTGCCGCCCCCAACTTAATTCGTATTATTTTAAGGTGCAGATTTGCAGTGAATGCAGGATGCATGTTGGGAAGGGACCTGATTAGTCCCAGTAACTTGTTAAATATTAATATGTCTTATCTTGGCTATGATAGCAATTATAAAATAATATGCAGCTTTAGACTTAACTCACACACACATGTTCTGTGTAACATTTGGTCTCACATTTGGTTTTACAGAATGACAATCATGCTGAATGATGAAAACATCAACCTAATTGTAGAACCCAGGCTTTAGAAGAAGATATTTTCTGTTCCTACAGACTTGACACAGTCTTTGATTTTGCATAGCCATGCATTTCACTTTTATAGGCTAAGATAGATCTCCATTAGTGTTTAAACACTAGTGATGGTCTGATCAATGTAAGCTCTAAACAAATATCGAAATACATGCAAGTATCTAAATACATTTATGTGTCCAGTAAATAAACCATGGCCTCTTTAAGACATAAGTCCTAATGCAGTTTGTATATACAATATATAAACAAATTTCAGGATGTTTGTCTAAAAATTATCAGTTAAATAAGATTTCGATACTGATTCATGTATGAAGTGAGCAGTTTATGTTGTTGCAGGAGTGTGAGCCATGGGTCAGTGGCTGAGCTGGCTCCTCTTACTCACAGGACTTCTGGGGGTTTGCACACAAGAATATTATGAGGAAAGGACAGGAGAGAGGAGGACTAAAGTTAATAGTCCAACGAAGACTTCTCAGAAATATGATGGAGGTAAGAAATGGGATAAAAACTGAGACTGAAACGCAATCTTTACTACACTGAGACTGAGACTTAAACTGTACTACACTGAGATTGAGACATAAACTGTAGTACACTGAGACTAAGACATAAACTGTACTACACTGAGACTGAGACATAAAGTGTAGTACACAGAGACTAAGACATAAACTGTACTACACTGAGACTGAAATTCAATCTGTACTACACTGAGACTGACACATAAACTGTACTACACTGAAACTAAAACTCAATCTGTACTACACTGAGACTGAGACTTAAACTGTACTACACTGAGACAGATTTAAACTGTACTACTGTGAGACTGGAACTCAAACTACTACCCTGAGACACTGTACAAACTCAAACTGTACTAGACTGAGACTTAAACTGTACTACACTGAGACTGAGACTCAAATTGTTCTACACTGAGACTGAATCACAAACTGTACTTCTCTGAGATTGAGACTTAGTGTACTATGCTGAGACTGAGACTTAAACTACTACACTGATACTAAGACTCAACTATAAACTGTACTACACTGTACAAACTCAAACTGTAATACACTGAGACAGAGAATTAAACTGTACCACACTGAGACTGAAACTCAAACTGTACTACACTGAGACTGCAACTCAATCTGTACTACACTGAGACTGAGACTTAAACTATACTACACTGAGACTGAAACTTAAACTGTACTACACTGAGACTGAAACTCAGTCTGTGCTACACTAAGATTAAGACTTTAACTGTACTACACTAAAACTGAGACTTAAACTGTATTGCACTGAGACTCAAACTGTTCTACCCCGAGATTGAGACTTAAACTGTAATACACTGAGACTGAGAATTAAACTGTACTACACTGAGACTGAAACTCAATCTGTACTACACTGAGACTAAGACTTAAGCTGTACTACACTGAGACTGAGACATAAACTGTAGTACACTGAGACTCAAACTGTACTACACTGAGACTGAGACTAAAACTGTACTACACTGAGACTGAAACTCAAACTGTACTACACTGAGACTGTAACTTAAATTACTACACTGATACTACAACTTAAACTGTACTACACTGGGACTGAAACTTCATCTGTACTGCACTGAGACTGAGAATTAAGCTGTACTACACTGAGAGTCAATTTGTACTACACTAAGACTGAGACTTAAGCTGTACTCCACTGGGACTGAGATTTAAACTGTACTACTGTGAGACTGGAACTCAATCTACTACCCTGAGACAGACTTAAACTTTCCTACACTGAGACTGAGACTTAAGCTGTACTACACTGAGACTGAGATGTGAACTGTACTACACTGAGACTAAGACTCTCACTGTACTACACTGAGACTAAATCTTAAAGTATACTGCACTGAGACTAAACCTCAATCTGTACAACACTGAGATGAAGACTCAAACTGTACTACACAGAGACTGAAACTCAAACTGTACTACACAGAGACTGAAACTCAATTTGTACAACACTGAGACTGAAACTTAAACTGTACTACACTGAGACTGAGATTTAAACTGTACTACACTAAGACTGAAACTCAAACTGTACTACACTGAGACTAAGACTCAAACTACAAACTGTTCTTCACTGTACAAACTCAAACTGTACTAGATTGAGACTCACTGTACTACACAGAGATTGAATCTCAAACTGTACTACTCTGAGATTGAGACGTAAACTGTACTACACTGAGACTGAGACTTAAACTGTACTACACTGAGACTGAGACTCAAATTGTACTACACAGAGACTGAATCTTAAACTTTTCTACACTGAGACTGAAACTCAATCTGTACTACACTGAGACTGAGACTTAAACTGTACTACACTGAGACTGAGACTCAATCTGTACAACACTGAGACTGAAACTTAAACTGTACTACACTGAGACTGAAACTCAATCCGTACTACACTGAGACTTAAACTGTACTACACTGAGACTGAGAATTAAACTGTACTACACTGGGACTGAAACTTATATTGTACTTCACTGAGACTGAAACTCAAACTGTACTACATGAGACTTAGACCCACTCTGCAATTTAGGCATTTTTCTTTCTCTTTGCTTCTATTTCTTTTTTAAATATTATTTTCCATTCTTTTAATTCTCTTTCCTGCCTTTGGTTAATTTTTCCTTTCTTTCTCTTTCTATTACTTTTCTTTTGTTAATGAAGAAATATAATAATAAAAAATAAAGAAAGAAAGAAATGGGATAAAAGCACAGACATGCCTTATGCTGGGTTTTATGGTTTTCTTCTCATTTTGGGTGGAACATTTTAGAGTACCAATTTAAATTAATTAAGAGAATGTACTAATTTTATTTGAATACATATTGTTAAGGGATTACAGTAATTTAATTTGCATTTGACTCATCCATCAATCAATCTATACACCCCTTCATTCATGCATTCATTCATTCATTTATCCATTTGCCGAACTGCTTTATCCTACTTGGGTTGCAGGGAGGCTGGACAAGCTGTCCAGGGTGTACCCAGCCTTTGTCTGGTGTCGGTTGAGATAGGCTCACATCCCCACAACCATAAAAGGATAAAGCAGCAAAATTTGCAAATGAGTAAGTGAGTGACTAAGAATGGTTCAATTAATAATTTGTATTCTGGCAACTGGTGAAAAAAATATTTGCTGAAAAGTCACCTGACATGTGTTAAGTATTGGTAAGATAAGAGTTAAAATATGCCCTGTTTAGAATAATCCAACATTTGGGATCACCTATGATCTCCAAAGTTTGTTTTAGGTAACAGGTAAGAGAACAACGGAGAATATTATACTGTGTATATTGTTACAAAGGTACAATCATTATCGTTCTCTTTTACAGCAGCCATCATGGATGAAGACTGCGGTCTTGAATTGGCTTTCCTTGTGGACAGCTCAGAGAGTGCCAAGGGTCACCATCAGCAAGAGAAGAAGTTTACCATGGACATTGTGGATGGTCTGCAGAGCATCCGTTTAAAAACTGGACGTAAACTGAGCTGGAGAGTCTCATTACTCCAGTACAGCAGTCATGTTATCATTGAGCAAACATTCAAACAATGGAGGGGCACAGAGAACTTCAAAAACAGCGTCCCTCCCATAGGCTACATTGGCCATGGCACCTATACTACCTACGCTATTACCAACATGACGAAGATCTTTTCTGAGGAGTCCAAAGCAGATAGTATCAAAATTACACTGCTTCTTACAGATGGAGTCTCCCACCCAAGGAATCCTGACATCTTCTCAGCCGTAGCTGATGCCAAGAACCAGGGAGTGAAATTCTTCACCATTGGTATCACACACGTTGCCAACGAGCCTGCCAACATTGCCCGTCTGAGGCTGCTCGCCAGCACACCCCCATCCCACTTCCTCCATAACCTTCAGGATGAACACATTACTGAGAAGATCCTTACTGAGATTGTACGTACAGTATGATGGCACTTTTTTACAGTTTCCTTTTTTTATAGTCAGGACTATCAAGAGATTAGCATGAATGATAGCATTTGATGAAGCGCATTACGGACATTCATTCATTCATTTTTCAAACTGCTTTATAGTACCTCCGTGCCCCCAACATTATGGATAGCTTAGGGTTAAATTTCAGAACATAGTGCCATCAAGTGTCATCAAAAGTAGTCATATGCATGGGGTGTGCTACATTTTACAATAATTTTTCAAGTTTTACAAATAGTGAAAGAACGCTAGGACGTCTTTATGAAATGAGTTCCTAAAACTGGCCGTTGGTGTAGTGGTTAGGGCTCATGATGAGAGGTCGGAGGTTTAAATCCCAGCTAGACCCCCACTATAGTAAGACCCTTGGCCAAGTCTCAACCACAAGTGTGCCTCTGTCAACCCAGCAGTATAAATGGGTACCAGTAAAATGCACTGAGAAGGTAACCTGTGAAGGACTAGCATCCCAGGAGGAATTGAAGTCCTAAGTATCCTCACGCTACATCAACTGGGAAAAGCACCAGCTCCAATGAGCCGCTAGGCTCGGGTGTAAAAGCCCAACAACCTAACACTGCAAACGTTTAAACATTCTTAGACACTATTTGTCTGCAGTTTGCATTTGAACAGTTGCACAAAAATGTTAGCTATCCATTTATTTACACCAAACAATTTTCCTGTCATTTTTTCTTTTTGGCATTCCTCCAAATCGTAGTTAAACTGTCAGCACTTGTCTTTAAACTTTAGTGATCCCTTCACATTCTTTTTGTTGGGATTACCCAGCAGATGTTTGGTGTAGTCTCATCTTTTCATGTGTGTGACCCATTATTTCTTTAAAGAAAAAAACCCCCAGATAAATCAGAGCTTTAAATAACATGGCCCAATTAAAGTATTTAAATGATGTATCATTATCCAGTCTTTAGTCAATGCCATGTGGGTTGAAACCAGAGTAATGTGTTGGATCAGGGATATTTTATTACATGTAATAATTTGGACTTCTAGAATTGTCTTTAATTGTGAAATAATAGAAATGTCTCACACTATAACATTACAGTGCTAGTGGAGGTTCTAGAAATTAAACAGGCATTAATCACTTACTGAAACTGTTTGAAATATTTAACTTTTGTCTTTTGGACTGTATCATAACTCAAAGCATGCTTTATGTAATTGAAAAACTTTTCTTCTTTTCCTCCTGACAGGCTCAACTAGCAGAAGATGGGGTACGTTAACACTTTGCCTAGTCTTGTATGATTCTTTATTAATGTCTATAACTATTTATATAATGGATGCATTTTCAAATTACCTTTTTTTCCTTTTAAAGTGCCCTGTGGCTCAGAAATGTACATGTGAGAAGGGTGAAAGAGGACCCAGTGGCCCAGCAGTGAGTATTTTTTACATGTAACCTTTGAAACCACTTGTAGACTGTCGTAGACTTATTGTCATTTCAACCACATATAGCTGATGCAGTACATAGTAAAAGGTTTAAGGTTTCTCCAGGACTTGGTGCTACATAAACATACAGCAAAAAGATCACATTCGTGCTACAACCATTGTTTTTGTCCTAGCCACATAAAGTGCAAAGTGTGCAAAGGCAATACAGTGCAAAAACAGTACAAAAAAGAAAAAGACAACACAAGAATAAAACAGCGCTGAAAGAAAGAAAAAATTAAAATGATGTACAGTGTAGCAGCGGTTGAGGTAGTGCATATAGAATATAGGCATTGCCATAAATATAAGCATAGCAGTGTAATCAAAATAATAACAGGGTGGAAGTAGTGCAATAAATAGTGAACAGTGCAAGTTATGTGTGTGTCCACACAGGAGAAAGAGAGAGAGAGAGAGATAAAGAGAGAGAGAGAGAGAGAGAGAGAGAGTGTGTGTGTGTGTGAGAGAGAGAGAGAGAGAGAGAGAGAGAGAGAGGTTTGTACACAGAGTTTTGTACAGTTCTGGGTGTATATGTGTGTGCTTATGTGTGTGTGTATGAGAGACAGTTTTTTTGTGTAATTCAGTCCTGGGTGTTGAGGAGCCTGATGGCTTGAAAAAAGAAATTGTTACACAGTCTAGTTGTGAGGGCCTGAATGCTCCGGTACCTCTTTCCAGATGCAGAAGAGTGTGTGTGAAGGATGTGTGGGGACATCCACAATGCTGTTAGCTTGCAGCATGCAGTGCGAATGTTTGTGATAGAGGGAAGAGAGACTCCAACAATCTTTTCAGCTGTCCTCACTATCAGCTGAAGGGTCTTACGGTCTGAGACTGTGCAGTTCCCAAACCAGGTAATAATGCAACTGCTCTGGATGCACTCGATGATCCCTCTGCAGAACACAGTCAGGATGGGGGAAGGGAGATGAACTTTCCTCAGCCTCCTCAGGAAGTAGAGGCACTGCCGGGCTTTCTTGCTGATGGAGCTGTTGTTGAGTGACCAGGAGAGGTTCTCTGCCAGGTGAACACCAAGGAATTTGGTGCTCTTGACGATCTCCACAGAGGATCTGTCAATAAACATCGGGGAATGGTCACTCTGTGCACTTCTGAAGTCAACAACCATCTCTTTAGTCTTGTCAATGTTCAGAGACAGGTTGTTGGCTTTACACCAGGCTGTTAGCCGCTGCACCTCCTCTCTGTAAGCTGACTCGTTATTCTTGCTGATGAGACCCACCGTGGTCACATCATTGGCAAACTTAATAATGTGGTTGTGTAGCTGTACATTGCTGGACAGAAGTAAGTCAACAAAGTGAACAGCAGTGGACTGAGTACACAGTCCTGAGGAGCTCCAGTCTTCAGTGTGGTGGTGCTGGAGAAGCTGTTCCCGATCCAGACAGACTGGGGACTCCCAGTCAGAAAAAAGAATAAAATAGGAATGTTCTCTGTACATAAAGGTGAGACTAAATACACTGTGTGCACAGTTATTATGCAAGTGATTATTTTGACCATATCATCATTTTATCCATTATTTCCAACTCCAAGCTGTATAAACTTGAATACTTATTGGATTTAATTCATATCAGGTGATGTGTATTTGTGTAACGAGGGAGGGTGTGGCCTAAGGAGATCAACACCCTATATCAAGGTGTGCA
>JAOUQZ010000047.1:20682247-20695141 GCA_028564935.1 Neosilurus hyrtlii | reverse complement strand
ACACACACACACACACACACACACACACACACACACACACACACACACATACACATACACATACACACACACACACATACACACATATATATATAACTGTCTATTGCTTTCATTCACTCTGTTCTGCTTTACTTTTTTTTTTTTTACTGCCCACAGGAACTATGTGTATCAGTTTCCTAATCTTTTCTTTAGCTTTCCATAACTATGAAACTACACAGTATCACTTCTCACTGATTCTGGCCTTATTTCAGTCACACAGATGAGGTCATTGGCTTTTATTTTTTACTCATTTAGCAGAAATATATGTAATGTCTGCTCTGCTTTCCACTAACACATATCTTCTAAATAATTTCATAGGGAAAAAAAGGTCGCCCAGGTGAAGATGGATCCCCTGGGCCTAAAGGTCAAAAGGTCAGAACCCCACAATCAACATATATCTTGGCATATTTGCTGATGTATGTGCATGCATGTAATTACAAAAAAACTATTTCCTTAAATCGATGCATAGTTTGCATTCCTCAAGATGGATGTGACGCAAATGTGTCAGGAAAAAATTCTCATGTTACATAAGGATAGCTGCTGTATCCAATATACAAGTCAAGTCAAGTAAATTTTTGTCCTCCAATTCATATTCACATAATATAGAGTTAAGAGATATAAAACACGTTACATCATTCAAAACGTAACAGTGGCTTCGTACACAGGGCTGCATGACTGTAAGGAAAAGCATATTTAAAAAATCTTTAAAAAGTAATTTTAGTAAGAATATAATGTGTTATCCTATCCTGCCAGGGTGAAAGTGGGTTAAGTGGACTTCCTGGACGTGATGGCTCAGAGGTGAGTACGCCAAAAATGTCTGGACATTCGCTAGTGGACAGTCTATGTTTTATTCTCCATTATCAGTTCATTTTGGCTGAATTCAAACCACTCCACCTCATGGGCTTAATATCACTCATTCACCTGTTCTACATCCTGTTTCGGTTTTGTTTACAATAACAATAACAAGAAAAAAGAACAGAAAAAAAAAACTTTGGACAAACATGATAACTTTGCAGTCATAGAAAATGGGAAAGTAGAAAGTAAATCAAATGTGAAGAAACAGAAGAAGAGATATGATTTCAAGGGGGAAAAAAAGAAAAAAAGACATTTGTTTACTCCTGTACGCGAGTGTCTGTGACTCCTGCATTGGCCGCAATGATATTAGAAAACATTTAAATATTTTTTCTTTGTTTGTTTGTTTGTTTCTTTCTTTCTTTCTATTATTCTTATCCTTTTTGTTTATTTCCTGTAGGGTAAACCTGGATACAAAGGAGAAAAGGTATACCTGCAATTTTATTTAACCATTATTCTTTAGTTAATGTCTGGATTTTCGTTGCTCTCTCTAATAAATGTTTATCATTTCTAATGGTTTTACAAGATAATTCATAGTACTAAATAAGTAACATATATTTTGAGATGAATAACTCATTATTCACTCAGTCTCAACTCTCTGCAGGGAGACAGAGGTGAATGTGGTACACCAGGAATCAAGGGTGACAGGGTGGGTATAAATATGCAGGTTTATTATGGTAACTGTTTATCATATTATGCATTTCGAAAATACTATTTTCCTACGGTCTGCCAGTTATTTATTAATCTTTTATTAAATGACCTCCTAGGGTCCTGAGGGTCCTGTTGGGACAAGAGGATCAAGAGGATTGCAGGTTGGTTTATAATGACATATGGAAGCCAATTGCACGTGAGGTACCAAATAGTGAAATATAGAGTAATAAAGTCGCAAGGTTTAGTGCACTTAATCAAAGCCACACAACAATGGCTAAGGTTCTGCCTTTACTATCTATCGATCAATCCATCCATCCATACATCCATTATATATACTGCTTATCTGTCAGAGTTATGGGGAAACTGGAGTGAATCCAAGCTGAGAGGCGGGATACACCCTGATCACAAAAGCAAACAACCATTCCCACTCATATTCTCACCTATCGGCAAATACGAGTAGCCAGTTGACCTAATGTGCATGTCTTTGAACTGTGCTGGAGCACCCGGAGCAAACCCATGCAACACAAGAAGAACATGCACACTCCACACAGAAAGGCCTCATCAGCTGCTAGGGTCGGACCTAGAACCTTCTTGCCTGTGAGGCAAAAACACTAGCCACTACACCACCGCCCTGCCCCCGAATGAGAACTATAATTGTAATAATTTTCTTAATTTGAATTTTCATCCTTATAACACTATGATATTACAGCACACCTGCTTGTGTTTCACCTGCAGGGTTTATCAGGGCCACAGGGTGACATCGGACCAGAGGGCCCGCAAGGCAGGAAGGTGTGTATCTTCTAATCACCAACAGCTGCTTACAGAATGCAGATGTTGCTTTAACATATGCACCTGAGAAAACTCATATATGACACAGGAGACACACGGGTATCACCATATTTTACATGCCTGCACCAGGTTTCTTCCAAAAGGTATGTGTTGAGCAATCTGACTTTGTGTTTAATTTAATTGCCGGAAATATTCTGAGAGGTCCTGCAGACATGCCCAGTAGGCATTCTCTATGTGCTGCACATACACACAAACACAGACACACACCTGCCTATATTTTTCAGTGTTGTCTTTCTAAAAGCTTTTCTAAATAACAGATATGACAGTTATTAACATTAAGGTTATTATCACAAAAGGGAAAAATGGCTCCTGTCCATGTAGCAGCATGTAAACACTTTTAAAATAGAGAAGGTGAGACCATTGAAATGTACAGTAGTTGAAGATAAACCTATTTATTTAAGGATCACTGAGTGATAGTATTACACATTGTGTAGCAAGCAAGCGAAAACAGGAATACACTGAAAGAAAAGAAAAGGGAGGGGCAATGATAAATATATCCATGGGACTAGGAATGAGGATTAGAGCCATGTTGGGGCAACACTCTTGTGAAATTAGTGACAAATGCATTTTGGTTAAATAACTGCAGTCTTTACCTTTAAGGTAAATTGTAAATTAAAAAGACACAAAACCAAACTGAATAGATTTTACTGGGCAAACTCTACTTAAATCCTTCTGTACAGCTTTCTGAGCTTTTTTAACAGTAAGGGTTTCTTTTGTTTTCTGTTTATGTTAGCTTCAAGGCATCACGTTTGACAAAGATGAGCTATAACTTGCTCAGATTTGCAAAGCCAAATACTTTACCACTGTATTAAAGGGTAGACAGATTCAAACTGATCTGAGACAAGACTTTGAGTAATTGCATATACCTTTGAAACTCTATACTGGTAAAGTCAGATTTTCCACTTTGCCTTTTAGATCAATTAAATTTTATTGGGCTATATCAGATGACAAACTGCATGGAATCACATACAAAGTATTACTGCCTCATAGTTAGTTGCAAGAACCAGACAACTAATAGAATGTTCATTTTTAGAAAAAATAAGATGAGTTTTTGTTTTTCTAAAACAAAATTTAATAAAAACAGAACTTAGGAAACGCATCTTTAACTACTACTATTCTAACAATTTTATAGATTGCACTATGATGCCTAAGGTCTACAGTAGTGCACTGGGCTCACTTTTAATGGTCAAGTGGGTTTTATGGGTTTTTGCACGGTGCCACTTAAACTGTAACTCATATAATAAGAATAAGGGAATTCTGTATAAGTGTTGTATTCCCCAATAAACAGATCAATAACAAAACTGTAACTCATTTCCTTAAAGCAATAGGGCAGCATTGATTGTGTCAGCACTCATTTCCAATGTATTTTTATTTTTGCTATTACAGGGGGAGCGTGGGTTGCCTGGTCCACCTGGCCTTCAGGGTGAGACTGGGATTGGACTTCCAGGGCCAAAGGTCAGTGCCTTTCACACCAACTTCCTAAATTCATCACCAGGTTTATGGTTTCACATTCAACATGCCTCTCTCTAACATGCTATTACATAGGATAAATCTCTGAAAACATACACAAAAATGATTATAAGCCTACTGTTCCGCCCAGGTTTCGCACCTCCTTTCCTATAATTACCTTCAAAACGTAAAAGCCCCCGCCACCTACCCCCATGCTAAAGCACTTACTGTAGGCGATATCAGCCTGCCACTATCACCAGTATTGTAGTACAAAATCTGGATTAAAATTATGGATAGATGATAAATATGTCATTTTGTTCTTCGATCCACAGGGTGATATGGGATTTCAGGGCAGACCTGGTCCTCCTGGTCAAACAGGAATTGGAGAACCAGGACCACCTGTAAGTATACAGTGATCTTCCTGTCTTTCTTAAGACATCATAAAATCTGTTTTATCAATAAATTCATATTTGATGTCAGTAAATATCATGTTATTATATTTGTACAATGGGGCAGTGATGTATAATTTACCCCAAAAAATGTGATGCAATTTTGTAATGTAACACTTAAAACATATTTTTTAATCAGGGGCCTCAAGGTCCACAGGGTGTTCAAGGAGAAAAAGGACCACAAGGAGAAGGATTTCCAGGACCCAAGGTAATCATAACCATTTTCACTAAATAAAAGCACATAAACATACAAGCACTGGCTTTAATTCACCTGTTAATGTATATAATGTTAAAGTAATACATAGCAGCAAAGTTCAGAGAGTAAATATTAATCACTTCTTCCTGCTTCATTTGAGATAAAACTGATTTACAAACTAATTCATAAACCTTGTGCCTGATTTACTCTAAAAGTAATTTTAGATCATGTATGTGAAGCATAGGCTTCCTCATGCACTGCATTAAGCTTTCTGATTAGAATTCCTGTTTATCTACTGTACATTTGCTGTGAGTCTCTATTCTGGATAACGCAAAACCAATTACAAGCAGTTTTTCCCACAATGCATCCATCTACTTCAAAAGCTGAGGCATGTGTAGGAAAGTTTGAAATGCTACAAAAAAATAAGAACATGATAAGCATCTTTAATAATCTTTGTTTGCAGTTTCACCCTTAAGTCTTCAAAACGGTTTAATTTCTCAAGAAGAAATTAAAATTCTTAATAATCCGTCAATAAAGTTGCAACACCAAGAAATAAAATGCTATTCATTCATTTATTCATCCATCCATCAAGCCATTAATTCATCTATCCCTATATTTATTCTCCATTCATCCAGCCAAACACCCATCTGTCCATTCATTCATTCATACATCCGTCCATTCATTAATTCATTCATTTATTCATCTATCCATCCAGCCATTCACTCATCCATGCCCTTATTCATTCATCCATTCATTAATTAACTCATTTATTCATCCAGCTGTCTATTCATTAATTCACTTAATTATTCATTCAGCCATTCATCCATCGATCCATCTATTCATGCATTCATCCAACCATTCATCCATCCATCTATTCATTCATCAATTAATTTATTGATTTATTCAATTATCAAGCCATTCATTCACTTATTGATCTGTTCATTCATCCATCTGTTTATCCCTTGATTCATTCATCCATCTATTCATTCATCCATCCATCCATTCACCCATTCATCTGTTCATCCATCTATTCATCCACTCATTCATCCTCTCATCCATCTATTCAATAATCCACTCATACATTCTTTCATTCATTCATTCAATGATCAAGATATTAATTCATTCATTTATTGATCTGTTCATCCATCTGTTTATCCATCCATCCATTCATACATCCACCCACCCATTCATTCACTCATTTATCAATTCATTTATACATCCTCAATCTAACAACTTTATTCTGATTAGATTTATAGTGGAACCAGAGCCTATCTGGTAAACATTCAGTGTAGGCCAGATAGATCATTCATACACACACACACACACACACACACACGGACACACGCAAACGCACACGCTCACATATATCTAGGGGCAGTTTAGTGATCAATCTGTGCACAGGCATGTTTTAAGAGGTGGGAGAGCTTGCCAAACTCCAGACAGTAAATTGACTGAATTAGAAAATGTGTGGTGCCAATGTCAACATTGTGGGGCAATAATTCTGTATATCTTAATTCACAGCGTAAGAAAATACATTCCAGGCCGCTTAAATATCTGTGACATAACCAATGACCTTTTAGGCAATCACTTATTACCTCCCATCACCTACCAAAATCAGTTCAGTTCAGTAGTAAAGGAATGTTTAATTACTAATATATATATTCCATCTGTGGGTTTCCAAAACTATCCACCGAGATACAAAACCAAAATCATCAGGAACTAGAAGAAATTAACAAAAGAGGAAAATCTTATTTGCTTATCGTGAAATGATGGTGCAGTGTGAAGCACAATACCAGCCATGTAGGATAAGGCAGTGGTTGGGGAGGGGCAATTCAAGGTCAAAAAGGCTGATGACATTGCTTTTGTCTGCAGGGAGACCGGGGTCCAGATGGACCAAGGGGCCCAAGGGGACAACCAGGCCTTGGAATCAAAGGAGAAAAGGTGGGCTGTAAATAAATCAGCTAAAGAATGGTGTTCACACAAACACACCATGCTTGCCACACAAAAGGCATAATGAAGAACATAAAGAATGGGTAAAGGGCCTTTGAGGAGGCATTAGCTATGCTGGGGGGCAGGGGAGTGAAATATAACAGATGGGATGGTTAAAAAAATCTTGAGTTACTGAGCTTAAACATCTCCAACTTGCATTATAATGTGAAAGTGTACGTAACAAAACTTAATGTATACCCATGTAGTTCGCACTTAATGTGCATTAAGACTGATTCACCTATTCTTTATTTTCCACACTATTTACTTTGAGTTTACTTATTAGTCTGAAAATTTTTGTAGGTACATGATATCAAACCTATGTATATTTTATACTAAATCTGTCTCTTTCCTTCTTTTCTCATAGGGTGAGCTTGGGCCAGCAGGCCCTTTAGGACCAGTTGGACTTCCTGGGGTTGGCATTCAGGGCGAGAAGGTACCATGATTTAACTACGGACGACTTTACCATTGTTGCTTCATCCATTGTACTGAATCTTCTGTGTGTGTGTGTGTGTGTGTGTGTGTGTGTGTGTGTGTGTGTGTGTGTGTGTGTGTGTGTGTGTGTGTTGAAATTACATGCATGCATTTACACCCCAAGGATGCTAAATTTTCCTATCAAAATACTCCTAGTATAACTTGCAATTGACCCAGCAGCAAGGTGCCCCATTACGACCCAAGAGTTTTTGTCTTTGAACTCGGGTTGATATATAGCTAACTATGGCCGAGAGCAAATTTACATTTACATTTACATTTGCAGCATCAGTAACCAAGACCCTTAAGAAATGAGCCACCACTGTCCCGGGTAATCGGTTACAGGAAGGAATGGAACACACTCGCTTTCTTATCATTGTCCAAGTTGAAAAAAAAAATGCAGTCAGCTGCCATCATGTGCCTTCAAGGAAGCACATACTTGCCTTTGTCATCCCTGATTGGTAAAGATTTTATGATACGGAAACATACCTAACGGGTGGGAATTGGCTGCAATCAAACTGGGAAAAAATTAAATAGTCTTTATTCTCATAATAGTGTAATTTTTTTCTCTCTGCAAATTTATCTCAGTTCTGAGGTCCCCTTGCAATAATTAGCATAATCCTTCATGAGCCTTACTAATAGTATTAAAAAGCATAAAGATTAAAAACTGCAAATGGAAGTTTAGTGAAATGAAAGAATGGTTTACACAATAATTTACTTAAACTGACCAAACCAGGCATTTCAGGGTGGAATATTGCAGTTACAACAAATACCACTAGTACTGTGGCTGTTACAGGCCATTCCCACAGTAGATAATTTGAATAGTGGAGACCGAGGCAGATGCCTGTGTATTTGTCAGAGCTATGCTTCAATGTGCACAATTTCACAATTAAATGCAATGTAGGAATAAAGTTTATGAGCCATAATAACAAGTTTGTCTACAAACAGGGTGTGGAAGGTCCACGAGGGCCTCCCGGTGGAAGAGGGCCACCAGGAGAAGGTCTCCCGGGACCTAAGGTTAGTGTTACTAAATTCAGAATAGAATTCTTGTTGCAAACATGTTGCCTAAATTACAGATAATAACCTGCATTTACTGTGTTACATAGTATTTTAATACCAATCTGCATCATGTTTTAGGGTGAACAAGGATTACCAGGAGAGATTGGCAGCCCAGGAGAAAGAGGAATCGGAGAATCCGGACCAAAGGTTTCACAATATGGATGTTTCTTTTTGTTAAGTGCATGTGATCAAACCTAGACCTAGGTGAAGCAATGTAATCAAATGCACACCAAAATCCTGATAATCAGTAATGATGTTGGAAAAGGAAAATATTTTTCTCCTATTACAAGGGTGAACCTGGTGCTGCAGGACTGGCAGGTTTACCTGGACTTCCTGGAGAGGATGGTGCTCCAGGACAAAAGGTAGAACTGATGTGAATGTGGCCTTATATGAATGTGGTGTAGACACTCGTAACATCCCAATTCTACTTAACTAAAGGGCTCTTTATCTGTTTTTCTTCATTAGGGTGAGCCTGGAACACCAGGTCTAAGAGGACCTGAAGGAGCAGCAGGAATTGGAACACAAGGAGAAAAGGTTAACCATATGAGAATACTTTATGAATATTCATTCCTTCATTACTTTGCCGAGCTGCTTAATCCTACTAGGCCCACTCTGGACAGCTTGCTAGTCCATCACAGGACCAACACATATGCAACCTTCACACTCACACATAGGGGCAATTTGGAACAGCCAATTAACCCAGTGTGTATGTCTTTGGATGGTGGGAGAGCATGGGGAGAACATGCAAACTCCACACAGTCCCACCTTTGCTGAGCACAGGACTGGAACCCAGGACCTTCTTGTTGTGAGGTGGAAGTGCTAACCTCTACATCACTGTGCCACCCACCTCAAACAATATGTATCCCAAAATATGGAATAACCCCATGTACTGGTCTAGCAAGATGATCTGTGAGTAAAATAATATGTACTGCTTTTTACCAGGGAGACCAGGGCCAGCGAGGTGTCCGAGGATTACCTGGTCCACCTGGCATTTCTGGCCCTTCTGGTGCCAAGGTGAGAAACCATGAATATTTCAATATCCACAGCGATCACTGTATAAAAAGTTTCCGTATTTATTTTCAGTCTATTTCTAAAACAGGCCTTTAATTTTCATCCAATTACCACATGATGGGTACAATAACTTGCCAATCTTGTTGGATTAAGATTTAACTGATTGATTAAGATTTAAATATTGTTTTTGTAGGGAGAGCCTGGAATACCAGGTCGTTTAGGTATGCCAGGACTTCCTGGGCGAGCCATTGCAGGACCAAAGGTAACAAATGCAAAATAGTAAATCATGACACATGCTCTGGCAAGCCTTTATTGCCCAGGCCCATTGCCAGTGCAAACATTGTTCCAGTGTTTAGTACAGTGTAGCATAGTTCATCACAAATGATACAATCTCTTCATCTCTCTTTTTCTTTAGGGTGATGTTGGACCTGCTGGTCCTCCAGGACCAATTGGAGAAACAGGTTATGGGCTCCCAGGTCCAAAGGCATGTATTATACACTAAACTTTATAAAAGAAATACAAAAAAACCCATACATTTTTTAAATGTTTGGTATATTCTGACTTTATGCTTTAGGGTGATCGTGGTAACCCTGGCTCTCCTGGGCCATTTGGGCCAAAAGGTGAAGGATACCCTGGACCAGTGGTGGGTATATTAGTACAAGTATGTGGAACACCACAAATTTTTTTATATCTCTTACCCATGTTAAAATTGTTTTTCTTTTGCAGGGCCCTCCTGGACTCCCAGGTCTGCCTGGAGAGCCTGGACCTGAGGGCATCGGCTTCCCTGGACCAAAGGTAGACCACAGAAGATAGTATAGATATAGTATAGATATTCTAGAGAGAGGAGTGTGATGTTGGTATAAAACTCAGCTTTGTTACAGGGTGACATCGGTTTCCGGGGTTTACCAGGTTTGCCAGGCCCACCAGGTGAAGGGATTCAAGGACCACCAGTAAGCCCACAGTCACTTTAACATTTTGCTTGTGCAAACCTCAGTATAAATGATCAAGGTTTCTTCGGCAAACTACGGTTTCACACATTTGTCAAGTTTTGCACACATCAGTTTTCCTTATTCTTCCCTGCATACTCCTATCCTGCTTATCAAGATCAAAACGAAGGTGGCTTCATTAATGGGCATGACATTTTTAATACAGAAGTAAACTGAGTCAAATCCATTTGGATTTTGGCTGATTTTGGTTGTTATGAATACATAGAACATCAGCATTCCCGTTTCTAATTTGTCACTGAAATCCATTCAAACAATAAACATGATTTTGAAAATAAAGATATAGTTACCCAGTCAACTTGGGTGTGACATCATCCCTTACCTCAATCTCAGTGTCTGTGAGCCCCAGTACATCAAGACAAGGTCAGGAATACTGGTGTGTATACTGCTCTGTCTTTCCCACCCAAACAAAGTAAATGCAGAATATTTTATTTTATGATTAAATAATTATCAAGACAAAATAAGGTTGGGCCCTCTTTATACTTATCTTAATTCAAATTACTGTTTTATTTAAGCTGAATGAACAATTTACAGGGGCTGCACACAATACCATGTGATGCATAAGAATTTTGTTTGAACAATGTATAATGGGGTTACAACAAAAGCTATTGTTTTTTTGTTTTTTTTTACACCAAATGAGTTATTTCAAACATGTATAATAATGTTTTAATGGGCAATATGGTGTTTTGCCATGGAGTGGCACTTGTTTTACTACAGCTCTGAGGCGTGCATCTGAAAAATGTTTAATTCAAGGACAGAATCCAGAATCGTGTAGATCATATTTACACAAGAAATCACCCTATTTTGGCTTACCTCCGCCTGAAGCACATAACTACATTCATCATTCATATGTAAGCCATATACTTAAATCAATGGGAGAGACTGCATTTTGACTAAGGTTCATTTGAGCCCTAAACTTTTAGAAAATAAACGATTAGTCACACTCCTGCTTCAGTAACAGCACCAGATCTGTCAGATAAGGATAGGAATGTCCTGAGACTCCTGTCAATTCTAGTCCACTCTTTTATTCATTTAAAATGCAAGACAGTAAAAATGGGTGCTGTTTCGGCTGCTTTGGTAAATAATCCCAGAAATGTTCTATGCTATTGTAGACAAGTGATTTTTTAAAAATGGTAATAGTCCTAATATTCCATTACGTCATATACAGGTATGGCCCCATATACACTGCACTACTCATCTTGGAAGGTAGAGGTGTCAGTGTTGCTGTAATTTGTAGTAACAAATTACTATTCTGTGTTATGCTAAATGTATATTCAACCAGGTGCACAACCCATTTTCATTACATGGTAAGGCCATTTTATTGATATGCGAGTTCCTTTTTTATCCAGGCAGCCTGTGATATCTTATGATGGAACTGACATATGTTATCAAGGATATCATATAACAGACATCAAGTTGAGTTTTTTAACACTAGAGTTTGTATCACACTCCAAATATTACAACATGGATTGTTTAACAGCACAGTTGTAGCTCAATTTGATCACTTTTAATTCCACTCCATTGTCAACAGTAATGTGGCTCTGAGCCCATGACACTTGCTGCACCCCACATGTCCAGGCAATATATGTGAAGTGAATGTGTGGGTAACCATGCTTAGTTGCTATGGAGATTTAAGAGACAAACTGGTTGTGTTTCTCTAATTAACCATGTTCTCCTGCTGTTTAAGGGCAACACAGGAAGGCCAGGACCACCAGGACCAGTCGGGCCCCCAGGAGAGGGCATTCAAGGCCACAAAGTAAGTTAATCCCATTTTTTAATATTGCAAAAGCTAACAGTGATTAAAATGATCCATGCCAGTGAATCAGGGAGGTAAATATTTTGCCATGTGAATAATTCAGGGAGATCAGGGTCCACCAGGTGTCACTGGACCGAGAGGACCATCAGGGGAGGGACTCACAGGTGCTAAGGTGAAGTGTTTATTTTTCCAGTTGGTCTTCTGTTAAAAGTGCTCTCTTATTTTTTATTCTTCCATTGCTGTAAATAAGTAGTAAATGATTATGCATAAACTATTTTTTATTTATGCATTTATTTTGTATGCTGACTGCTTTCTTTTGTCTTTCAGGGTGATCGAGGATTGCTGGGTGAAAGAGGAATGAAGGGAGTTAAAGGTGAAATGGGTGACCCTGGACTCCCTGGACAGTCTGTAAGTCAAAAAAACTAAATCTTGAATATTAAAGGATCTTTAGTCCCAGATACTGTATTAACACATCACAGCGTATACTACTTAGAGCTCCTGGAGTTGATTAACATATTGTGAGCTCTGAAGTGGTGCATTTTACCTGACAAAAGTTTCCATTTCTGTAACTGTGATAGGGAAGACCTGGAGAAAAAGGCGAAATGGGACTCACAGTAAGTTCTTTTATAAATCTTCTAATAAATTCTGATTAGTGGTGAAATATTTATATTCTAGGGAAAACTTTGAAATAAGTTGTGTGTTGAAAATCACTGTTTTTAATGTTCTATATGTCTCAGCTTTCCAGTTGAATTTTTTTAATTCAACTGAATGGAAACTGAATATGCAAAGTCATATTGGGAAGCAAAATATCTCTGTACAAGGTCACATTCCTGAAATAATTACTTTTAAAATGCTATTATTCATTTGTCCCACTTAATTGTTAAAAAGGTTTGTATTTATTCTTTAGCTTAAGATTGGTTTTTAAAAAGGGGCTTCACATATATCACTTTTTGGTAAAAAAAAAACAAAAAAAAAAAACAACAACATTCTCAGGGCAGTGGTGGGCCAGTGGTAGGGTGCTGGATTACTGATCCCAAGGTCGGGGGTTCAAGCCCCACTATCAACAGGATTTCACTGCTGTCCCCCCAGTGCAGCTAACTGGGTTATCAAAGGCCGGCCATG